>APFE030590849.1:2270-33422 GCA_000404065.3 Pinus taeda
GGCACTATTGTCTAGGGAGGAGAGATTTGCAGTTATCTCAAATCTCTTCTAGACTTGGTATATCTTGTACACTTGTTGTAGCTTGTCCATTCTCGGTTGAAGGACAAGCTCAACTTGGTCTCTATATGCCAAGTCTCTTTTTGCACTAACAATTCGTTTGCAAGTGTTTTCTGTGTTTTCAAGGGACAGGTTGCCAACTCTGTTGGAGGGCGAGGACTTCTTCGGCGAGAATAGTCACCTCCAAGGATACCAAGGGTCTCACATGCTGTTCAAGCCAGCAAGCTCATTAGACACCAAAAAAAATATTTACTCAAGTGGGAGTTTCTGGAGCCCTTAGCTTAGTTTCTATTTTGAAAAGTTAAAACAAATTTTCTCCTTTCATTTAAAAGCATCTGTTTTCATTCTGAGCATAAAAAAAGAAATACAAATAAAAATCTTTTCATTTCTGAAAGAGCAACTTTTTTAAGGCACTGGTCATTTAGGTGTTTCATGCTTATCGTATGGTTAATGGCTATTGCTTATATTATGTTTGCTTATAGACCTCAGATTAACAATCTTATTTAACTCTAATAATTCTCCTAGAAATTTACATCTTAGCTTTAGGCTTAACTTTCCATTTAGGGACCACCCCCCTTAGCTAGCCTAGGAGATAGCTAAAACGGAGAGAGTTGGGATCGGTGTGACAGCCCCTTCTCTGAGTTCCCTGCCACCAACCACACCTTGTGGAGTTGAAGGCTTTTCTCGCTAATTGTGTAGGTAGGTGCGGGCGGCAGGGTCAACAAACCGAAGGCTTGTTTGACCGCAAAAGTTGATTTCAATTTACTAAGTTTGATTGTTGTTTGGATGATTGTTTTGACTGTTGTTTGACCATCTAAGGAGGCCAAGTTTGATTGCCTTTGACCAAGCTCCAAAGAAGATGATTTGTTGTTGTATTGACTGTCTTTGACTTTGTGGCTAAGGCTGAATTTGACTGTAGCTGACTATAGATTTGACAAGGTTGTTGACTTTGATTTGACAAGGTTGTTGACTTTGATTTGACAAGTCAATTTTGACATTTTGTACTCTCTTTCTCTGCTAAACATTTGATATAATAAGAAGAATTGATCAAAGGGATTTTCCCATCTTGGGGTTTCTTGCTTGGCATCCGCCAAATCTGGTGTTCTCTTGTCTTGGGATGTCTTTTGCATTTTGTTATTTCATGTTCTATCTACAGTTATTGTCAATGTGATTAATGGTTAAAGCGATTGCTATTGGAATCTAAATTGGAAATTGTCATTGGGTTGCTAAAGGACATTGAAGTAATTGTGGTAAGCATAGAACATACTATTGTTAACTACGATTAATAGTGACCAATCCAAGGAACTCTACGCTAAGATTCATCTAGCTTGTTCAATAGCAAAACGTTAGAATAAGAAGCAAAATGTTAGGAGGTGGATCATAAGTGTCAAGGAATTGGTATGTTCCTCGCTTCTTTTATTACTCAAATGCTTGGATGGTTTGTCTGTCATAATATGTTGACAGTCGAGGATCAATTACATCACACTAGTCTTACCGATGAATGTTGTTTGTTCCACTGTAAGCATATTTTTTGGTGAAACCACTAATTTGTGCAACTTTTTGCAATGAAACTACCCCATTCAGCTAGAGAAAAGTTTCTACAGTTGAACCAATTTGGCTTTCCATGTTTCAATTAGGATTTCCATTTTTGTACTAAAGATGGACTTTAGGGCACCCTTTTTTTTTTGGCTCTTTGATGACTGAATACTTAATATATTATATATATATATATATAAGCCCATCTACATAAGAATTCTAGAGTGAGAGGGAATTCTAATATATATATACAGCGTTATTTTAGAAGATAAAAAATCACTTGGATGTAACCACAATGCTGAACTTTTGACATTAAAAAAACGGTTCAAGGATATTAAAAGCGCCAACAATATCATCATGTATTATCAATGACCATCCCTGCACCTTTAATTACATTAAACAGTTGTCTTGATTTCCTCTCAATCTAAAACTAACATGAAGACAGCATTTCACCACTACGTGCTCAAACCTGTTGGAGTCGAATTATTGGAAGTTGAACCACTATGAGAATATTAAATGACGCACCTTCTTAAGACAACATAACATGAAGAAGATACCCTATACAGTACTACTACTAACCAGATGAATATGGATTACCAAACTAACATCTGCAATATTTATGCAACAGATTAAATACCTTTCAAGGGAGAACAACAAAAGCTTTCTTTAGCTTTCCAAAGAGGTGCACTTTTAAAAATACCAAAACAAAAAAGCATTACAAATGTGAGATTGCGACACCAGAGCCATTGAAAAGACTTTGATTTGTGTGTTGCATCCAAAGAGTCTGTCCATAAGGACACTAGATGCGACAATTAGCATTGAAAATGAATATTAAATAATTAAAGTAGAACTGGCTTGCACCAGTTCAGAAGTAGAGACATCTCGAAAAAATTGTCAACCTGTTAAAGGTGCCACGCCCATTTATTTTGCTTCCCGTATCTTTTTAATCTCCAGCAGTAGAGTCAAGGACTGCTTGACATATTTAAGTGGGAGATTCATTATAAAAATTTCACTGGAGGACAATACTATTTCTCTGCTGTCCATTTTTGGGACGTATTTTGTCTATAGATATGCCTTCCTATGTAAAAGAGATTTGCTTTACTGCTCAGTTACAAATTAGAGCATAAGATAAGCTTCCAATGGTTGTTGTACATCGCACTATCACAGAAGCCCATTCAAGACTCATGATTAATTGATAATAGTCACACAAAGTGAACAATTCAGTGAATGAAAACTTAAAATTTTCACAGGCCCGAAAACCTTTCTGTGATTCAATAATTAAGACGATTTGAGAGATCAGATATCCTACAAAAAGGATCTGCACCAGGGAATGGGATTTCTAAAATTCCCCGCCCTTTTCAACATGCAACACTCTAAGTTTAGTATATTGTCTGCCACTTCAATTTACTTCGGCATTTTGGCCTTGGCAAAGAATACTCCTGCGAAAAGTCCTGCAAAGTGGCAAGACATATTGTGAGAAAGAGACTGATCAACAGAGCCAGCACATTATACTACTCACTAGTATAAATGATTGAAAAAGAAACCACCTACCCATGAAAATCATGACTCAGTCAAAAAGTATGAGCTAAATGGTTGACACCATATATTTTTTATTACTATAAAATAAATTGTGATACCATTTTCTAAATTCAGAACATGAGAATCCATGTATAAGAATCATGAGAATTTAAATCCAAAATAGAAAACAAGTCTCTTGTCCAACAATGAATTACCGAAAAGTATGCTGAATAAATTTGGAACATTTATTGGAACTTTAAAGAGCAATATCCCAGCGAGTGAAATTGGAATCTTATTCAATGATCCCACCAAACTGCATACAACAACATTACACAAGTATTGAAAAGAACAATAATCGTCCAAAAATACATATTCTCAATTTACTCTACATGCATCTTCCAGTGTGAAAACATGTCAAAGTCAAAACGGAATGCGAACCTATATGTTGTAGGTCCAGTCTGATGCAAAAACCACATTGATGTGAAACTAATAGCAAGGCCCAGCAATCCACTGGAAGTTGCCACAACCCAAAACACTGGAATCCTAAGTACGGGCCTGCTTTGAAATTGTAAATCAAATAATGAGATTATTTGTACTAGAAATATCCATTCCATTCATATATTATTGAAATTTGAACTGTTTGTGTTATTGTTCAATCTGGAAACATGTAATCAAGCCAAAGTCACAAGATGTGGACTCGAGAATGACTCAACAAACTGAAGAGCAAGAGTTTCATTAGAACTCGAGAAATACTTAGCAGAAAACACAGAATATAAAGAACTTCACAAAATATCAAAAGAATTACAGAAACAAACAAACAAAAAGATTTTTCTATGACAATCCTCTTGAAAGACATCAAAATACAGGCATGTAAAATTAAATGGATGTGAATGTTTACATATGTACTTCAAAGTCCAAAAAATCATATTTACAAATTCTAGATCAGAAGTCATTGGAATGTGTTTTTTTGGACATGTATATCACGGCCAAGTTCCTCAGGTCAAACTCAGCTCCGTGTTAATAACTGGGAATCTAAACACCCCATTTCTGTCATCTACGCCAGAATCTAGCAAAATACTGCAGCCAGAGTTCTGACAGATCCAGTTGTTTTTAAGCTTTTAAGGGTACTAGGTCAATTCAGAGACTGCCAAAATCCCCAAGGAACAGTTCTATCATGAACGAAACTCTGACTCTGGTGGAACTATGGTCAGAGCCAAAGTTTTCGCTGGATTTCCACCAGAACTTTGGTCACAAAGAGGGATGTTTTGAGTGTCCCTTATCCTACTTAGCATTTTACAAGACTCCGCCATCCTCTGCGAGTCTTGCAAGACTCCAACTTTTGATCAAAAACAAAATTGTAGCTATTTTGACCAAGTTGACTGAACCTTCCAGTCAATGGATTAACCTTCCAGTCGCTCATTTTTTTGCCTGAGCTGAGCCAATACGGGGAGTACTCGGAAGAGTCAGCCAAGTACTGAATCAATGGGTCAAGCACACCACTTCTGGACATTACATGTGCAAAAACTGGAATTATGAGAAAAATGAGCAGATTATGACAGAAAATGTTCAGATACATGTACGGTTCTCAAGTAAAACTACTGTTTGATAAGATAAGATAATTATTAATGTCTGATAAATGAAAACAAAAGTAGGTCAATGGGACTGAAGGGTACCGTCAATGGGACTGAAGGGTACCACCAGTATGAATACAATGTGAGAGTGCAAGAACAACTATTAGAAATGTCAAAAATAATATAAAGAAAGAAACCTACATGATATAACATTAGAACATATGTATAAATCTGTGGCCCACGGGGCATAGAGTAGATCGTGACAAGGTGTTTTGTTAAGGCACGTTGTGATGTAAAGGTCATCGGTTTGAAACTCCATAGGCAAAATCCAGCCATGCTAAGGGCTGATGTGGTCCAGGCTGGGTGCGATCCCTGGGTGATTTTGACAGCCTAGATGCCCCTAGGACGTGGCTACTCAAGCCATAGATTAGGTTTTCCAATCATCTTAAGACTCACATAACCTAGCAAACAAAAACAAGGTCTATAAAACTATGGCAAAGGCATGGTGTTACAGAATACTAAATGAGTTTGTACAACTCAAGTACCTGTCAAGACTCAACAGAGAGTGTGTGAGAGAGAGTTGAAGCACTAAATGCACATTAAAAATAAAAGGAAATACCTTGCTTAAGAATAAATAAAAAAGAAGACTTACGAGGAATATAAGTATTCCCATTCATTGGAAACTATAATTAGCATTAAATGCACATTAAAAATAAAAGGAAAGACCTTGCTTAAGAATAAATAAAAAAGAAGACTTACGAAGAATATAAGTATTCCCATTCATTGGAAACTATAATTAGTGAAAGTCCCAAAGGTAGTGAAAGTAAATTGTTCAGCAACACCATTGAGAATTCATTCAAATTTCCTGATTTTGTTTGTTGCTTTGCCACATCCATAACTCTGCGCAGTGTTAGCTGCAGACAGACAATGAGATTTTGTAATTAGCTTCATATTTCAGCAATGTAATCAATAGAGAACTATAAAACCATTTCAAGTCGAAGTTTATAATATTATGTGCATAAAAGTTAGATAAACAAAAAATTCTTATATTTCTGAGCTTATCTTCTTTAGATTACAGTTACAAATGATGTTGAACTCATGGAATTTGCAAATAGACTTGCAATTTGACAAGGTTATATTCACCAGCATAGGTCCATCTTAAGCTCAGATCTATCAAGCACTGACAGGGATCGAATCTCCTGATGTGCAAACCTCTTTACAGTGCAAAACTTGAAAAAAGACTTGCACCTCAAGAGCTTTGGTCCCTCTTCGGGCTTAAGATGGATCTATGCTGGTTCTTTATATATGTGTGTGTGCATGCGCACATGCCATGTGTCAACTCCTTGCTGAACATAGAAAGAATTTCACATCTCCTTGATTTTGAACAACACACCAATGAAATGTTATGGCCATAAGAAATTTTAAAACATAATGGAAAAGTATAAACGGATCCATCTTCCTCATAATGGAAAAGTAAGTGTACGAATAGTTTTACTTCAATTTATTTATTTCTCTCTATATAGAGTCTAAATAAATTCATGTTACTTGATATGGAAATTGAAATTTATTTATTTTTTTGTTAATATTTTTTTTAAAATACCGTGTGTTAATTCTATGTTGAGCATGAAAGAATTTCTCATCTCCTTCATAGTGGGCTGTAATATCAATATTATTTTAGATCTCACGTGTAAACTCCATATTTAGTGAAGGTATTACACATCTCCTTCATACTAAAAACTTAAAAAGTACAAAACACTCATGGACGAAATTAGAAATTTTTTACTAAAATTGATGTAAAATTATGTTATTTATAGTGGACATTGAAAAAGTCTATTCATAACCAACATTCAAATATTTTTTCGTTATTATTTATTAATATGTATGTTCGATATTGAAAGATTTTGTGTTGTTATTTTTAAATTTTGGTAATGTAGGCATTTTTTTATTTCTTTTAATTTAACGTTATGGGACATCATCTCTCCCATACGGGGCTGTAAAGAGCATAATTGAATACATTATGTGTTTATTGGAAACCCCAGTTAGATCATATGTTATTTTTTCAGTATACATGAGGAGCTTCAATTTAAAGTTTGTTTTTAATACAAATTAAAAAATATCAAAGGATCTCTCTCTGGAAGAGAAAACTGAAAGAGCGATAATAACATAAATATGCATATTAACTTTAATAAACATACACTGAAGCCACGACACAAGTTCTAAAGTAACATGTTTAAAACAACCACACCAAACCAGAAACAAATGCTGTCATAATATGCATCAGGCCAGATGCTTTAAGGTGAAATACAACAATAATTTCCATTGTTATGTGTTACTTTTATTGCTTTCATGTTCTCGTACAAGCATTATTCATATAACTTAAGACTTTGACTGAAACTGTAAAATTGCAGCTGTGGAACTAACGTGTAAAATTCTATGCCAGACAAAGCAAGGTTTTTCATGCCCACTTAGGTTTGATTTGATCTAATTTTGCAAGTTATGAAAATGGGACCAGTATGTCTCAGAAATATAAGACTTCTGTGATGCAGTGAATATTTCTTCCATAACCATATAAACCAAGAAAACCAGTTCATGTAGCTCAAAACAATTAAATTCAACTCGTTGTCAATTTGAATATATCTGAAGACAGACACAAAGTCATAGTCATCTGTGCAGAACATATAGGCAAAGATACCAACAACCAATCAGAAATGAGGCCGTTAATAGGGGTGTAAGAGCCATTGTGAGACTTGGAACAGGAAATCCTGCTATTATGGTTTTGTAACTATATTTTCTTTCTGTTCATAGAATCTTATTTTAAGCGAAAGGCCTCATAAGCCCTAGGAGCAGGGGCCGAGGTACCTCAGAAGGAGAAATAGGATAGTGAGACTGCTACTCTGTGGAAGAGAGATTTCTGTGTGTTGGTTGAAGTCCGTTCAACAAGGAGAAGTGGACAGTGCTGGTTGGAAGGCTGATTATATAGTGATCTTGAAGAGCAAAGACTTCTGTGAGAAGCTGAGTTGATCTGGAGCTAATATATTTAAGGTATTTGAAAGAATAAACACATTGTGAGCAGCTGGTATGCAAAGACATTAAACCAGCAATCTCTATGTGACTAAGCAAGATTTTTCATGCCCACTTAGGTTTGATTTGATCTAATTTTGCAAGTTATGAAAATGGGACCAGTATGTCTCAGAAGTATAAAACTTCTGTGATGCAGTGAATATTTCTTCCATAACCATAGAAACCAAGAAAACCGGTTCATGTAGCTCAAAACAATTAAATTCAACTCATTGTCAATTTGAATATATCTGAAGACAGACACAAAGTCATAGTCATCTGTGCAGAACATATAGGCAAAGATACCAACAACCAATCAGAAATGAGGCCATTAATAGGGGTGTAAGAGCCATTGCGAGACTTGGAACAGGAAATCCTGCTATTATGGTTTTGTAACTATATTTTCTTTCTGTTCATAGAATCTTATTTTAAGCGAAAGGCCTCATAAGCCCTAGGAGCAGGGGCCGAGGTACCTCAGAAGGAGAAATAGGATAGCGAGACTGCTACTCTGTGGAAGAGAGATTTCTGAGTGTGTTGGTTGAAGTCTGTTCTTGCAAATGGGACCAGTATGTCTCAGAAGTATAAGACTTCTGTGATGCAGTGAATATTTCTTCCATAACCATAGAAACCAAGAAAGCCGGTTCATGTAGCTCAAAACAATTAAATTCAACTCGTTGTCAATTTGAATATATCTGAAGACAGACACAAAGTCATAGTCATCTGTGCAGAACATATAGGCAAAGATACCAACAACCAATCAGAAATGAGGCCATTAATAGGGGTGTAAGAGCCATTGTGAGACTTGGAACAGGAAATCCTGCTACTATGGTTTTGTAACTATATTTTCTTTCTGTTCATAGAATCTTATTTTAAGCGAAAGGCCTCATAAGCCCTAGGAGCAGGGGCCGAGGTACCTCAGAAGGAAAAATAGGATAGTGAGACTGCTACTCTGTGGAAGAGAGATTTCTGAGTGTGTTGGTTGAAGTCTGTTCAACAAGGAGAAGTGGACAGTGCTGGTTGGAAGGCTGATTATATAGTGATCTTGAAGGGCAAAGACCACTGTGAGAAGCTGAGTTGATCTGGAGCTAATATATTTAAGGTATTTGAAGGAATAAACACATTGTGAGCAGCTGGTATGCAAAGACATTAAAGCAGCAATATCTATGTGACTAAAAGAGGCAAAGGACTGCCAGGTGTCAAGAGCAAGTGGACATAGACAGCTGGAAGCTAGCTACAGCAACTCAAGTTTTGTTCTCGTTCTTTTGGGCAGATTGAGGGTCAAAAGGAGCTGACCTCAAGCCCTAGTTGTTTTGTATCAGGGTTTTGTAAGGGTCATGATCCCTGGTACGGGATCGCTGTGTTTGTTTTATTTAAGGACTAATAAAAACAAGTTTTGGGTAAAATATTTGTCTTGTGTACTCTGTTGATTCACTGTTGTTATATTTCCATTGTGCAAATTTGTTCGTGGTTGTGCACTTCTAGTGTGTTTGTGTGCTTGATTAGCCATAGACCTGACCTCGGGTATAAGGAAAATCCAACAGTTTCTTTCCCAGGTGGTTGAGTTGTATAAGTTTAAAGAGACAATGTAAGAGTTAAAGAATGGAAAATCTTTAGGACCTGATGATCTGTCTCTGGAATTCTACGAAGAATTTGTAAATGTGGTAGGTTCAACGTATTTGCAAATGTGCCAAAAATTATAATGTAGTGGTGGCATGGGGGAGATGATTAATGTTGGCCTTATCAGACTAAATCCTAAAGGGGTCAAAAGGAAATTGGTGGGTGGTCAATATATAATTACTTTTCTCACTGGTTTCTCAGAAAATTCTAGCCAAGCCCCTAGCCAAGTGTATAGGCTTATTAGTAACCTGTATAGTGTTAGATACCTAATCCTTGGGATTTTAGTATTTTTGTAATTAAATATTAATTTAGGAGGTGTTGCCTCAAAATCTAGCAGGTCTTGTGAGGGGGCTCACAATACAAGAGCTAGACCAAGGGACAACACTAAGAGGTGGAGGCCCACTGTCACCACAACACACGCCCCCTACTCTTTAGTGGACTTTCACCATAAGGAAGGCTTCTCGGTATCGTTCACCTAATAAATATTCTAAGTCTATGGCTCAGAGGTGACAAATGGATAGGCTCAAGAAAAACACTCAACTTAAAGATAAGGCTCGCCGCTCAATCCAATAATGACAAGGAATGGCATGCACTACAGGAGGCCTATCAAAGGAATTTATGACCTAGGGTTTAATGAATATGTAAGGATAAAGGCTTATCAAGGTACAAAATACCTAGAAAGGATTGATAAAAATTGATTTGATCAACAATTGGGGCAACAAGCCTTCAAGAAGCCCTAAGTTGAAGCCTAGGGTTAGGTTAGGGTTAATCCTAGGCAAAATTACCTATGGCTTGTGACATCAGCCCTAAAAGGAAAAATTAACCATGGAAAGGGATGGATTTTGATGCAATAAGACTCAAACCACGTGTATAACCTCACAAAAGGTCAACGCACTCCTAGCTGAATTCAGCCCTATGCCCTTGCCTTGAAGGGCCAAAATGTGAGGGAGAGAGAGAAAAAAGTTTTAAAAGATGTTTTCCAATGATTTGTGATCACCTATGTGGATTTTAGTGCTTGATCCTTGGGTGATGGAGTCTAAGGGAAACCTACTAATGGAAATATCAAATCCTAGTATGGGGTAAGGGAAAGAAAAACCCTAGCTACCACTTTATAAGGGGATAAAGTCACGAAGAGAGCTTAACATAAAGATCATTCAAGGGATGTCATACATTCTTTAGTTAAAACATGCAATACTTTTCCAAGATTCCATAGAAAAATATTTGGCATAACTAGCACAAAGAAACTATAATATCCCAAACTAAGAAATACAATGAATCTCAAAAACATGCACTAGGCTACAGTGAGAAAATCCATCCATGCGATCACAATTTTACACAAGCATAAATAGATCAGTAAATCATAGAATAACAACAACAGATCTGAGCCATTTTATTAAATATTTCTTGGAGTTGAATACAATGGAGTAGAATGATAGAACACGGGCTTGCTACTACAAGCATGCAATACCCAAGTGAATATCTAAGAAAAATCCAACTGGAATAGGCCCAATTTGTCCAAACACATTGCTGAGAAAATTTTTGTTGCTAGTGCTACTACTGGAGGCAAACTCTGAAATAATCCCTCAATAATGCTCCAAATATTCTGATAAAGAAACAATAAAAAAAAAAATAGGAGAAGGTTCCCCACACCCAATCCAACAAAACCTAAAAAAATCTCAAGTTGAATCCACCGGTCAATGAAGCCCCAAAAATTGTGTGTAGCTCCTCTCAGTGCCAATGAGCTACAAAAATCGATCCACAGTAAAATGCATAATTTTCCCAAAGGGAAACTCCTCCAAAACCCCACGAAATACCTTTCTCAAACTCCTAGCCAATATCAGCTCCAATATCCGGCACAACAATGTTGCTCAGTCCCTCCATAGAAAATAGCCAATAAACCCCAGCGCAAGCCCAAAGAAGAAGAAATTTGGCCCATAAATCTCCAGCACTTCCAACTCGGAAATTTCTCAAAATCAACTCGTCCTTCTCAAAGGAAAAACTCCACAAAATAGCCATCTCAGAAAACAACAATTGCTAGCTCCTCAAGCCCCAGCGTAATCATCCACTCTGTCCTCCGGAAACTCACACAGGCTGAAAAAAATAATGCAAAATCCTACACAAGATACTAAAATCTCCCCACAAGCTCTCTCCTTGAGTGGCACTCGAAGTCCCTTAAAGAAGAGTTGAATTTTTGCCTAGAAATCCCTTGTGCTAAAAGCTGGTTGACTTCGCTAAGCAGCACAAGCAAACTCTCCATTCTGAAAATGAAATGCCAAGACGATGTAAAAATGAGGCTCTTCCCTTCCTTTTATAGTTGTTGCTCAACCATCCTTGTGGGCTCCACCAATTCGACCCCCTTGATTGACCCGTCTTCCTTGTGGTTCTATTTCTCCTTAGGAGTTCGATTTCCTTCTTAAGTGACCCCCACAACTTAACTTCACTTTAATTTTTCCATTTTCTCCTAAGTGCAACCTTTATTTCTAATCAAAATTAAAATTGAACCTCCACAACTTATTTCTCCTAAGTTTTATTTATCAAATATTATATTAATCGCCAAAATTGAGAATCTCTTTAGAAAAATTATTAATTGGGGACATGACAGACCTCCCTTCCCAAATGTTGCTTGTCCTCAAGCAACTGCAAAATTGGATGCAGTAAAATTTGTTCTCCCTCCCAAGCAGCATACTCCTCTAGTAAATCTTTCCACTTGACAAGATACTCCCTGATAGTCCTATTCCTGAGCCTCTCAACTGCAATATGGCCACAGATATCAAAATCAAATGACCCTCATCATCCAAGGGTGGAAACTCCGTTGCAGTTGTAACCCGTTGTCCCAAGGCCTTTTTCAAGGAAGATACATGGAACACATTATGCACCTTGCTTCTTGGCAAAAGCTCTAGCTCATAAGCCACCTCCCCAACTAGCCTGATCACTCTATATGGTCCATAGAAACACGGTTTGAGATTCTCATCTCCCTTTTGCTTCAATGTGGACTGTTTGTATGGTTGGAGACACAAGACCACTAAGTCTCCAACCCCAAAATGCCTCTCTACATGGTGCATGTATGCATACAACTTGTATTGGTCTTGCATTGTCTGCAGGCTATCTTTGAGAGCCTTCAAGATATCATGGCTCTCTTATATCCAATATTTTGCCCCGGGGGCTCAGCTGTCTCCAAACCATGTCAGCAAATGATAATGCATCATAACCATATAGAGCACGAAAAGGTGACATATCGATAGACATACGGTGAGTGGTGTTGTAGCAGTACTCTCCCATGTCAAGCCACTTCACCCATGCGCATTGTTGCCTCGTCACATAATTCTGCAAATATCCCTCCAACGATTTATTCACAATCTCAGTATGCCCATCTGTCTAGGGGTGGTAGCTAGTAGTAAGAGTGATATCAATGCCCATCACTATAAATAACTCTTGCCAGAACCCCCCCCATAAATCTACTGTCTCAATCACTGACTATGGTCTTGGGAAGACCATGCAACCTGAACACCTCTCTAAAGAAGAGCTCGGCTATCTGCGACTCTAAAGATCTAGAAGGAATGGCGAAGAAATGGGCACACTTGGTGAGCCTGTCCACAAACAAATATATGCAATCATATCCCTGCACAGCCGAAAGTCCTATGATGAAATCCATGGATATGCTCTCCCACTTCCTCTCCGGAATTGGAAGTGGCTGAAGTAGACCAGCTAGATATGCCTGCTCTCCCTTATTCCTCTAACAAACATCACACTCTTGTACATGCCTCAGAACATCCTCCTTAAGGCCTCTCCAAGAAAAATGTTCCCTAATGGTCCTATAGGTTTTCAAAAACCCTTGATGGCATGCTATAGGTGAGTCATGTGTCGCATGCAAAATCTTCCCCCTCAATGGCGATCCTTGCACCAAGTATATCTTATCCTTATAATATATGACCTCATCCATCACCCGATACCTATCATCTCCAAAAGTACCATCCAAGGTCTCACATGCATGTCGATCCTTGAGTTCTCTACTAACAACTTCGCCTTCCAATCTTAGGTTATGTTCAAGTGAGAGTGTTGCAGGCCTCCTCGATAGTTCATCTGCTACCACATTATGCTTTCCCTTAACATACTCAATCTCAAAGTCATAGGCCTGCAACTTACTCACCCACTTATGTTGTCTCTCCTGAAGCTCCTTCTGCACCAAAAATCAAAGATTGTTGTGATCAGTCCTCACTTTGAACCCTTTGCCAATCACATACTGTCGAAACTTGGCCAATGCGTGCATTATGGCTAGCATCTCTTTATCATAAATAGGATACAATCTCTCATGTCGCAGTAGCTTCAGGCTCTCAAATGCAATCGAGTGGCCTCCTTGTGTCAATATTACTCCAATGCCCTCTCTAGATGCATCGCACTCCAATACAAAGGGTCATGAAAATCCAGCAAGGCTAGGACCGAACAGTTGCTCATCATTCTCTTAAGGAACTCAAAGGCCTCTTGTGCCACGTCTATCCACTCAAGCGCCCCCTTCTTCGTCAAGTATGTCAGGGGTGCTGCCAACTAGGAAAACCCCTTCACAAATTGCCTATGGTAAGTGCAAATGCCCAAGAAACCCCGAAACTCTGTCACATTCATGGGTGTAGGCCAATCCAAGATAGCTCACATCTTCTCCTGATGGACGCAGATTCCATCTCGTTGGTCAATAATTGTCATTGATGTAAATATGAGCACTATTGAAGGTCATGACAAGAATGATTGTTGGAGACCATATGATGACACACTTGCTGATATGGACTTGATGATATGGATGATGGTTGGAGACCAAACTTGAAGCCCTAATGGAAATACCCTAACCCTCATTCTAGTCCCACTGACCTTATACATGAAAAATCCAAATATTCCCAAGGTTTGTACTACATTTCTTGAACAGTCATAAAGAAAATTAGTTTATATCATTTTGAAGACATCATTTCCCAATGGCTCATTCTCCAACACGTAGAGGACTTTTTTACCTTTCCAATGAGTCCTCACTCGCCCTCTAACTCCTCATAGTCTAAGGGAAAATGAATTTTTAAGGTAATATATATCCTTTTTTCTCCCTAGCCGACCTATGCTCAGTTACTCATGTCGACCTCCCTCCATAAGACGTGTCCCTTCATTTTAAAAACCAAAATTCGTATAAATACAAGATCAGACTGTTCATTCTATCCATCAATTTCGGTCAAGAAGATACAGAGATATACCACAGTTCACACCTCGTGAACAAGGGACACCGAGGAAGATTTTTGAAGATTTGTTTGGGTGAAAAGTTGGAGTTGAAACCCTCAGACTTGCAGCTGTGACAAGAGCTATACCACAGAAGCTGTGACAAGGACTATAGCACAGAACAGGAAAAAGTTTCGAACTAGTGTCAAGGGTTGTAGCTCGGACTCGTTGTCGGACAGGCTTCCAAGCAATGGAATAGGCCTCGGACCTGTGAAAAGATTAATCCTCGGACCTGTAATAAACATATGACCTTGGACCTGTATGACCTCAGACCAGCGAAGTAAGGTTTCAGAATAGTGGATTAAAGTTTCAGAACGAGGCTTTATGTCTCGGAACTGTGTGATTGGAATACACCTGTGACAACAAAGGGTACATCTAGCAATACATCATTGGAGACCGAGTAGGGTTACATTTGTCATCATTTGAAGGGAGTTGAAGACGTCACCAGCATGGAAGTGTTTGTGAGTTTTCTTGGAAGTAAGCATATTGCAAACTTGGAGCAGTCTCGTGGAAAGAAGATTAGTTGAACTCATCATCTCGAATAACAGAACAGTGGCTTTGAGCATTGAAGGATTGCTTAAGAATGTTGAAGAACAGTTAAAACCTGTGGAAGCTGAGTTAAGGACTGTCACCTATTCTTTTACCCACTTATCACATTCATTTGAAGAGGCTCAATCCTAAGCCTGGATTAGGCATTGTTTGGAGCAAAGCACTGAGAAATAATTGGAGCAAGCATTGGATAGTGAAGCAATTAAAGAAAGCAGTGAATAAATAGAAGCTCTTGACAGTGGACAAGGTGGAAGGTTGGCTATTGAAGTAAGTTATTCATTCACTCTTTTATTAATTTTTTGAAGGGTCGAAGCCCCAGGGTTTGGATCCTCAAAAACTAGGTTGGAGCCTTGAAGAAGATAGGGTTGGAGCCTTAGCGGTTGGGGCCTCATAAAGTCCAAGCTGGTGCTTGGCAACAGGTTGGAGTCCGGTAATTTGAAGGGTTGGTGCCCTCAACATTATTGTATACAAACTATTGTAAAAGAAGAGGATGGGTGTCCTCATTTGTTCCTAATAAAATTTCTATTATTTATTTTTTGATTACATTTGTAAAAAAATCTTAACTGTTAAAATAACAATTGAAAAGAAATATTGATTCATCCCCCCCTCAGTATTTCCAACACATTCTCTCTAATCACATGTCCCTGATATAACATCTTTGTCAAACCAAACTCACACTTGGACATCTTGGCATAGAACTATTATTCCTCCAAGATGTGCAAGACCTCCTCCAAGTGTTGCAAATGCTCCTCCCATGTTCTGCTGTAAATCAGAATGTCATCGAAAAATACCAGCACAAATCTATGCAATTGCTTACGAAACACATGGTTCATACAAGATTGGAACGTAGTTGGTGTATGGTTAGCCCAAAGGGTATCACCAAAAACTCAAAATGCCCGTAATGACATCAGAATGCGGTCTTCGAGATGTCCTGCTCCCTCGCCCGAATCTGATGATATTCCGAGCGCAAATCTATCTTAGAGAAGTATTTGGCTCCTCTAAGCTCATCCATCAACTCATCAATGCGTGGAATTGGTTATCGATTCCTACGTTTCTTCTTATTCGAGTCCCTGTAGTCGATGCACAAGTGAAGCGTCCCATCCTTCTTCTTCACCAGCACAACTGAAGAAGTGAAGGGACTAGAACTCGATCTGATGTGTCCCAAAGCTAGCAACTCTTGTATGGCTCTCTCTATCTCATCCCAATAGGCCTTGGGATGTCAGTAGGGTGTAGTGATGACTGTGTGCGCACGCTCCTCCAGCTTTATAGTATGCTCAAACCCTCTATCTCGTGGAAATCAAGGGGGAATGTGATCGAACATTCCCTGATGCTTCTCTAGTTGTGCATGTTACCCACCACTTGTGGGTAGTGTATATAGGAGAAATATTTTCTCCTAGATGGTCCTCAGTCAGCAACTAATAGCCCCTTGCAGCCACCAGATAGCTCGATGTGCCATTATCTCCGTCACCTGAGCCATCCATGTGGTCCCTCGCCCACTTGTTAAGATTGTATGTTTGAAGGTGGGCCTCCCAACCTTGAAGGTATGGATTTTCATTGCTATAGTTGAGTGATTTTCCTTACTTTTCATGGGCACTTTTGGGCATGGCTTGGTGGGGGGATTCAGCAAAAGAGTGGGTTAGGTTTGCACTCTTGTCTCCACTGCCTAATTTCGTGGTTAACCTTGTATCCTCGTCTCGTGGGATCTCCTTTACTAGCCATTAGCTTTAGGGTTGCCACTACATGCAAAATCCTAATTTTGATTGCATGGTCCTGCTCCCTGACACCAAGTACATCACCCCCTTCCACTTATTTTAGCCCCATTCATCTCTTTTCCCATCTAGGTCCACATATGTCTGCTGGGTCTATATGTGGTTAGCCTCCCCCTCCCCTTATCCACACCTTGGGTCGGGTCTAGAACAATGCCTAGAGGTTGATGCAGCTAAAAAGAAAAAGCATAACCTAGCCACTCTCAAAAGGAAATGTACCACAAAATGCAAAAGATGGCTGGGACATACAAATTTAGCACGTGGGAAAAAGCCAAACATGAGCTCTACCCCTTATACATGGCCATCACCCGGGTTCCTATAGGCTTTAGATGAGCCCCCTCCGTCATTAAGGAACCCATGATTGTACCAACTTCTAGTGCGCAATGAACTGCCCCACCTTAAGGGGGTATCTACTGCTATATATTACACAACATGCTCATCAACTTCTGGAGCCTCGAGCAGCTATGAAGAAAAATCAATCAAAGGCAAAAGGCATATGAAGAAGGGTGTAAAAACAAAGCTCAGGGTAACTCATGTACCACGACTTACTCCCTCCTACACTCATATACCCAGGTGTGGGCTTCCCTTATTATAGATACCCTTGTACCATGGCATGTGGTCTGGATAATTACCCTGATCCATTTTGTTTCATTACTTTATCATTTTCCACCTACCACTTGAGGATGTACCATGGACATGTCACCCCCTTTAAAGGTTGAAACCACCTAATAGAGTCCTTGATTAACCCCCTTATTGAGCTTGGAGACACTTATGCATGCCAAAGCCCACTATGGAAGGGCATGCCACCATGAAGTGCCCCATTGGTTCCATGACTTGTAAGCTCTTTTACTTGATTATTCTGATGATTTGTTGTATTGGAGAGCAAGGTGAGGCATTGTATCTTATGCAGGATTGCAAATGGGTCTCCATTTGGGGCTTGGTCTCCCTATACAGGGTCCTAGCCCTCCAGAGGGCCACATTAGCACTTATAGGGTGAGCGTTGATGAAAAGTCTTCGGAAATTTAAACATAATACTCAAAATTAGCAACAAAAAACAAGCCCTAATTTGGATTTTTAACCAGACATGAAATTTACATCTTAAATTTATGAATTAGCCACACAATCTAAATTTTAACAAATCATTAGCAAGTACTTACTTGAGGATTTAGTTTGGAGATGTTCTGAATGGGTTGTTGCTCCTGTTCCTGCTACCAAACCGACTGTTTCCTCCCAGCCTATCTGGGACCAACTTGTCCGGTTCCCAGATCCAAAAGACTAGTCTTCTGGTCCCCGTGCCCAAAACTCCAAAAACAATCAAGCTCAATCTTTCTCTCTATTTGTGGCTCTATTAGGAATTTCTCCTCTGTCTCTGTAATCCTCCAAAGAAAACCCTTCTTCCTTCACTTCATTACCTCGAACAAAATTCCTCCCCCTTCTGTTTTTCTCATCCGCCACTATATAATCTCTTCCCCCTTTCCTTTCTCGATGACTGCCCTCTTTTTTTTTAAATCATGTTCCACAACCACTAATCGGCCGCTTCAAAAAATATCCCAAAACTATTAAAATATTTTCATAGTTATTATAGTTGTCAACCACCAAATCTATGTTGATGTATTAAAAGTGTAATAATGACAATTTGACCAACAAGTTTAAAAATGGCCGAGACAAACATCTTTCACCATTACCTTTAAATCTTATCATATTTAGTAGGATGTTTGGTTGTTTGTTTTAATATTATGTTAGACAAATTATAAACAAATAATTTATTTATTAGCTTTTGGTTAATTATATGATTATTTCAAATAATAATTTATATACATTAATGACATGAGTTATTAATTAGAATAATTAAGTAGCAAATGATAAGTATTAATATTATTCAATAACTATAATAATAAAGAGATATTCACTATTTTTTAGAGTGTTATGTTTAGGGCGAGATCTACCTTCTTAATGGTTTAGTTATTCAATCTAGTATTTTTTTTAAATAATTAATTAATTTATCCTTTATTTAGACATCATTCATAATCAATTAGTAAGTATCCTATATTTATACATCCTTCATTATCAATTAGTAAGTATACTAGTGCAATGCATGTGATGCATGCATATGCATGCTAATACTCTTATTTTGTCTGTAATTCGAGGTGGGTCGTTAAAGTTGAGAGCCATGGGCCTCCACCATAGCAGAGAGTACTTCATGGATTCCCAACACCAATCATTGATTGCTCATGTTCCACCTTTTGGATGAAGATGATGCACCTGGTTCACCTTGCCCAGTCGGCTCCACACTTGCATCATACACTTGGCAGATGATCATGGGTCCAGATGAGCACCATAGAGGGCTTATGACATCATCCTAGCCCTTACAGATGGTTTACAGGCATTTTCAATCCACTTGGAGACCCATGAGGATGTCCTTGTGCCCCCACACCCACTTAGGGGCACCACAGGGTTTTACTTGGAGAACAAGGGGCCAACCCCTTGTCCATTATGTTTGAGGTCCATTATCACATCATGGCATATTCTCGACTTCATTAGGCCTCTTCAAAGGCCCATTGATCACTTTATTGATCATTGGATCCTCTTGAGAGGCTTATTATTATGTTATTGAGCTATCTTGGTCGGCTTGTCACCAAGGGATGTTATTATTGCACATTTTTTTATTATTTACGGCCCAATTAGGCCAAATTAGGCAAATTGAACTCATTAGTGATTGTATAAATACAAGTGAGGTGATTCATTTTCATCATCATCACTTGGATTGGGATTTGGTAGCTCTTGTGAACTTTGCATTCCTTTTCAAGGACGAGTTTGGATGTTATGGATGAATTTTGATGTTTGGATCTACTTCTCTTGTCTTGGAGCTTCATTATTGGCATAATATGATGATTGGATATACTCTTTTATACATGTAAGTAATATTTGTCATGCTTATTCTTGTCATTTACTTTGTCACATGAATGTTGTTTGGGATTTTTTCTATACAAGTATGAAATTTATTGCTTTCTAGTACGAAATTCTGGAAATTTTGTTCTTTTATAGCATTATGCCCTTGCATGTGCCATGTATGAATTGGTGAATATCCCTAAAGGTTATTTTTTCAAAATATACCTTGATAAGTTATCATGCATTGCATATCGAAGTGTAAAGATCTCAAGTAGCTACTCTCATACCCTAATGCCATATGAACTTGCTTGAAGACCTCCTTGATTGGGTGAGCCTCTTCCAAACCATAAATTCTCCTGACTCTATCTCCCCCAAAGGATAAGGCATTTGTCCTTCCATTAGTGATCACTTTTAACACATATTCCCCTCAACTCTCCTTCTCTTTCTAGGCCTAGCCTCCATAGGTCATCTAAGGCATCAATTATCTCACATTCTGGACATCAAAAGACTTCGATCTCTTGCTCATTATTGCATTAGGTTTTCCTCTAGAGGCCCTCCAAATTTCACAAATTCTGACGGTGGGATCTCTAGATATTGCAAACCCTATCCCAAGGATCGTCTCTTGCCCTAGGTTTCCCTTGGCTAGTGACCTCATTAGATCAATGCACTTTATTTCAACAAGATTTCTCCATTAATCCTCTTCTCTTCCACCATTAGGCCAAGCTCCTCCTTGAGTGATCAATTCCACCTCCTTGACCTAATTTTGGGTCCACTTGGTCTCGTGTGGTCCCACAACCTAACAACTCCAATTCCATAAAGATCATAGAAAGACCAATTCCCATAGGGGTTTCTAGGCCTAGGAATCATCTTTACAAGACATTTCCCCAAACCCTAGCCTCAAGAATCCTTTTAGCCCTTCCTAGAGAGCCTACCACCTTGCTTCATAAGCAAGAAAGCCATGCAATTGAGTCTCTCTTGTGAATAGGCCTTAGGAATCACTCTTTATCCTCTTATTGACATACTCATCTAGTGATTCCCCTTTATATCGGGTCTCCTCCCATTGATGAAAGTTCGTAAAGAGCAGGGAGCCTTAGCTAAGGTGACAGTGGGCTATCGCTCCATTATTGCCCTTGACCTAGTAGTTGCCCTTTAGGATCCCCTCCTAGGACCACTACTAGTTTGAGCGATAACACTGCCAAAATGTTTAGATGTGGTTGTTGTTGCTTCCCTGTCTCAAAAATGCACAACTCTACTACCCATACTATGTCCCCACACCTCAAATAGGCCTTCATCCTGTGTTTGTACTATCTGCAGTGGATATGAGTGCATGCCCCTCAATAATATTGGTCTCCCATCTGGCCCCATGAACCCCATCTCTAACTTCTTCCAATCAAAGGTGACGTGTCCCAAAGAATATAGCCACTGAACACCCAACACCACATTGGTGTCCAACACATCAACCACAAAGAAATGATTTGTCATCGAATAATTCCCCATGGTCAAGGTCAAGTTGGGAACATATCTAATGCACTGCACGGTCTAATCCCCTGGCACAAGCACTGAAAATCCCTCAAAAGTATTTGTGTGTATGCCTCTCTGCTCCACCATCTAAGCATCAATAAAATTGTGGGTAGCCCCATTGTCCACTGGCACCGAAGCATGATGTCCCTCCACTGTGCCCCTGATCCGTAAGATCAAGTACTTCGGCACTCCCTGAAGTGAACCTATGACCCCTCCTGTAGGCATGAGAGGTCCCCCTCCAGGTGGTGGTGGTGGTGGTGGTCATACTCCTCGTCCTGTACCCTACGGCTCATTATCTCCTACATCGGCCCCCTACTCAACATCATCCTTAGGCTCCCTATCTAAAAACACCTCGATGTAGTGGGCCTTGCCCTTGGTGCATCTGTGTCCTGGTGCCCATAGCTCCTGGCATGTGAAACATAGTTTCCTCCTCCTGAGGTCCCTCCGAGTCTCATCATCTAACTGTCCATGCCCTATTATCTCCCTCTGTGACTGGGATCTAGGGTCTCTACCTCTCTGAGGGAAAACATTCTTCGTGGTTAAGGGTGCCTTAGACTTGGGGATTGCACCCCGCAAGTCTCTCATTCTGCTCATTGCACACTGTAAGGAGGTGGGTCTATTCGACCTCACAAGCCCACGCAAAGGATCTGAAAATCCCTCCATGAACAGGAAGATCCTCCTAGACTCCTATAGGTCCAACACCATCACAGACAATCTCAAAAACTCCGCTATGTACCGCTCATCGCTACCTGGCTGCTTGAGATGTGTCAACTCCCAGAAATGTGACTCAGGGTCTCTCTGCTTAAAACGCTCCAACACCCTCCTGGTAAACTCCTCGTAAGAAGTTATGTTGGCATGCCCCAACGTACCAATCTATGAAACAATCAGTTGTCTGCATCCCCCTAATGCAAAGTGGCCAACTTAATTGCCTCTACCTCCAACATCTAGTTAAGGTGGAAATAGGTGTTTAGGTTCTCCACCCATGCCCTCGTAGTGCATTTAGAGGACCATCAAATGTAAGATGGTACAATCTCCCGACGATGTGCTGCAAGTCTAAGTTCTGCCACGATGAGTCGCCTACTCCCTTACCTCAGTTGTTTTGCTTGAACTGGCAAAAATCTCTGAAATTAATCGCTTCACGAAACTCCGCCCCCATGGACTGCCACTCTCGAAAGTAATCCCCCATAGGCATCTCCTCAGCATCAAGTTGTTCCCCACTCCCAGGAGCCATAAATGTAGGCATGGTGGATTTGGTTTCTCCATGGTGGATAAGGGTGTTTTTCTAAGGGATGTCATGCTCCATGTGGTGAGATGCTCCTGAATTCTCACCTCCCATAAACTCCATGTGGTTGTCTCTAATGTGTTGTTGCCTCAGTTCATCCATCACCTCCCTTTGCCCTCTCACAACATCATTCTACCCTTCAACAAATCATTCAAGGCACTCAAGATGCTCTTGAATGTTGTGGTCATCTCATCCTTGCTACTATCTCCCATTTCTGTTGTGTTTACTCCTTGCTCTGAAGCCTCTGAATTTGGGGTAATTTTCAGCTCCTACTCTCTACTCTGTAGGAATTTACAGGGTAAGTTCCATAAATAAAACACCAACGGACACAGATCACAAACAGATCACAGATCAGTACATCAGTATTCTTGACATGGTTAAAACCCTCAAAGAGGGAAACAGTTCACACCCTGAGCCAACGCAACCACTTCAAGCAATTTATTGATGTAAAAGAAAGAAAATTTACATAAGCTTCTCTCATTGACGGTCACCTAACAAATGACCCTCCATGTTCTTTAAATAGAGATCATGGACCAATCGGGTGTTAAGCCATAGATCAAGTGTCAGTAATACTAAGGAGAGAATGAACCATCGGATCACTTCATGTCTAGAACATATCGTGACCGTCAGATTGTAAGTTACAAAAAGTACATAATAAAGAAACACACTTTACCTAACTATATACTAGACCAAGTTGTACTTAATTATTTCCCATGCGTCAGAATATCCTCACATCCCCCCTTAAGAACAACTTGGGATAGGATTGAAGGATGTACAAAGATGACACAATAGGAGAAGGAACGAGGCATTAGAGCCTATCCCCCCTTAGTGACAACTTCCTAAACTCCAACCATAAATCGAAGTTTAGTAAACTTCGCCTCTATGACAGTCTTTGTAAAGATGTCTGCAACTTGATCATCGGTTGAACAATATTGCACTTCAAGAACATGGTCATGAATGAGCTTTATGATGAAGTGCATGTGTAGTTCAATGTGTTTGTTGCGTTGATGTTGGACTGGATCTTTGCATAGTTGAATGGCACTTTGATTATCACACCAAAGTGTAGTTGGATGCTACTGCTGAAAACCAAACTCTGGCAAGATCTGACGAAGCCACCGGGCTTCCTTACTAGCTTCAACGGCACCATGATACTCTGCTCCTGTTGAAGAAAGAGAAATGGCACTTTGTTTCTTGCAAACCCATATAATAGGTCCAGAACCAAGAGTGAAGACATAACCTGTAGTAGACTTCCGATCATTAGGGTCACCAGCCTAATCAAAATCAGTGAAACCAACCAATAGAGGAGATGCTTCCGCATTGTAATGAATTTCAAATTGAAATGTACCTCGAACATAACGAAGTATTCTTTTAGTTGCTTTCCAATGACTTTCATGTGGGTTTTGCATAAACCGAGCAACAAGGCCAACAAGACTTAATGCGGGAAATCAAAATCTTTCTCTTAATTTTTTTTTTTTTTTTGTAAAAATTTCTCATTTGCCACCCCGGTTTTCAGTTTCACCTTATTTCTCCAAAATAGTTAAATTCCCTTTCCCATATCCATACATTCAACAACTAGAAAATAAATTTTGCTGAAAACACAAATTCTGGAAATATTACAGAATGCTGGAAAATGCAAAAATAAATATCAGCACATACAAACAACGATTCAACATATTTAAACACAATGATTTTTTGTCAAGGTGACCCTGGAAAAACCCCCTACAACTCTTGGGAAAAACCAGTTCAAAAGCTCCTTCTTATTTCTGGAAAATACTTTTGACAGTGAGAGAAATATTCAGCAAAAAAATCAGCAAGCAAACTTTTACAACTTATCTCGTTTTCCGTGTCTCACAGCCAATTGGAAAAACTTGCAAACAGCAATAAATGTTGTACGACCTCCTCGATTTTTGTGCCCAAATTTAAGCCTTAAATGTTGTTGTACGGACTGCCTAGAAAAGCGTGCAAGCTGCCATAAATGTTGTTGTACAGTTTTCCTCGATTTCTGTGCAGAAAAACAGCAGTACAGCTATACGGATTTGCCTAGAAATGCGTGCCAAGGTATAGCCACTTGTTGTATGGATTTCTGTTCCTCAATTTCTGTGCACTTGATGTATGGCCTCTCTAGAAAATCATGCCCAATATCTGCCTTTCACTATGTGCTAACTCAGCTGTACGAACTTGCTGGAATGCTGCCTTGGAATGTGTGCCAAGTTGCTGCCTCCTTCTCCTCCCTTACTCTCTTGCTCTCCTCTCAATATGCTCATGAAAGAATGAATGACCTTTTCCTCCTTTCCCTCCTTTAATCTAACCCTAAGTGACTTTTGGGGAATCCCTAAATCCAATGGCTGAAATAGATTAAGATCTAGGGCTAAAGATTAAATGCTCATTTAAATCTCACTTTCTATTTTTTAATTCACCCCACTTTAATAAAGACCCACTTAGTCATTTATTCCAAAGTCACTTTTCCTTTCTAATTTTTCATTGACTTTATAAAAGTCACTTTAAAATTAAACTTAGTAACTTTATCACTTAAACTCACTTTTAAATTAGATTTTAACTTTATAAAAATTATAAAGTCACTTTAGGAGAAAAATTAAAATCTTTTGGACACTTTTCCCTAGGCCAAAGATCAAAGCCTAAGGGAACCACCTGTCCTCCGGTACCAAATTTCAACACGTTGTTCGATTCTTTGATATGAGGATCCACACGATCATCAACGTCTTTAGCTTGACTTGTATGTTTTTGTCCTTTATAGAGATCTTGAAGTTTCTCCAAAGATGTTTGGTGAACGAGTATCGACCAACTTTCGCTTTTATGGTGTGTGGAAAACTACTAAGAATTATATTCATGGCTTTCATGTTGTATCTTATAGATTATTCGGTAGACATATCTATAGAGACAACAGAGTGCCATACTTAATATCCTTGAGTTGTCAAATAAGCTTCCATTCTAACCTTCCAGAATACAAAACTTAATTCACTGAACATAGGAATTGGACCAACATCTTCATGAACGGTAATCGGATCTGAAACTATTTTAATGCTTGGAAGTTTCTTTGACTCTTTTGAATGTTTGGTGGCTTGCTTATTTGATTTTCCTATCTCTGTACTTTGAGATCTTCCTTCTAGTTGTTAAGCCACCATTGAAGGAACTTGCTTTGATACTAATTGTTGGAAAAACTGAGAGGGGGGTGAATCAATATTTCTTAGCAATTAGCAACTTATTAATCTTTTTAGAACATTAGTTAATCTTTAGCAGTATTTAACATTAACCAATACTCGATAGCAAAAGCAATAAACAACAATATTCAACAATGCACAATAATCAAGATAGTGGACACAAATATTTTTAAGTGGAAAACTCCGTCTGGGTCTGTTGCAACTCAATCTAGCAGGGGTCCTAAGAGGGGTCCCAAAGGGGCAACTACTAGACCAAGTGGCAACAATGGGACAACGACCTATTGTCACCTCAGTCGATGTCCCCTGCATTTTACGGACTTTCACTGATAGGAGGAGTCCCGAACCACGGTATAAAAGAAATCATGAGGAATAGGTCAATGTATGATATATAGTGATTCCCAAAGCCCATTAACAAGAGAGACTCAAATAATAGGTTGGATTCTAAAGAAAATCGTTTGATGCCCTAGTCAGGCCGTGTAAGGTTAGGGAAAAATCAAAGAAAAGATAAAAAAAAGTTTTAGGGCGATCAACAATGGATTATGGATCAGTGCCTTGCGTTTTTGGGAGAAATGGAGTCAAATGACCTTGACTAAGGCAACTTCGATGCTTCAAGGAGACCTTGAGGGACCTTGCTATCCTAATAGAAGATGGCTAACAAAAACCCTCAAGAATTTTATACTTCCAATACAAGATGTTGATGGAGTTTCAAGGATTTAATTATACAATTATTCCCCTAGGAACATTCACAGGAACATTCACTCAAAGTTTATCAAATGAGTAACACATACAGAACCTCAATTAGTTTTCAATACTCCAAGCAACTTCATACTAATTAAGGCCTATTCAACGACAACAAGAAAACTTTTCCATGCATTAGACATTTATTATGACATAAATAAGCATTATAAAGCACTTACAAGGCAAAGAAAGAGTATATCCATCCATCCAACATGCAAATAGATGCTCCAAGAAGAAGTATGAAGTAAATCCAAACATCAAAGCTCATTTAAAGCTCCAAAATTCATCCAAATTGCATGACTGAGTTCTCTTTTAGAGACGAGTTCCAAAAACCAAGTGATGATGAGAGATCAAATGATCCTCTCTAATATTTATATGATCCTCTAAGGGATTCGAATGGCCTAATTATGCCTAATAGTGCACCTACAGTGAAAATAATGTGCAAAATAACATCCTTTTGGTGACAAGCCCATCAAATAGCTCCATAATGTGAAAAATAAGCCTCTCAAGAGGGCCGAAATGATAATACAATAGCTAGGAGGGTTGTTGGAAAGCCTAGTGAAGTCCCTAAGGTGTAATAATGAATAGGAGGGCTCCGATAACAGTGATGAAGGGGTTGGCCCCTTGATCTCCAAGCAAATGACATGTGGTGCTCCCAAGTGGCTGTGGGGGCACAAAAGCATCATCATGGGTCTCTAATCAAATCGAACAATCATGTATCTTGTTTGCAAGGGATGGAACAATGATGCAAGCCCTCCCTTGTCTCCCATGGTGAGAAAAAACCCTATCTGGGCCCTGGATCAACTGCCAAGTGTGTAGCCAGATGGGCAAGGTGGTCCAGGTGCATCATCATCACCAAATAAGTAGCACATGAGCGAGCAATGAATGGTGTTGAAGGATCCCATGGCATGGCTATCTGCTCTCTGCCATAGTGGAGGTCCATGGCTCTCAACGCACTCCCTACAAATGCCAATATGACCCTCTGGAGGCTTTGACCATGTATAGGGAGACCAAACTCCAAGATGAAGACCCACTTGCAATCATGTATAAGATCCAACGAGTCTCCTCACCTTCCAGTACAACCATTTATTAGTGCAATTGAGCAAATGAGCTTATAAACCATGGAACCAAGTGGGCACTTCATAGTGGCATGCCCTTCCATAATGGACTTCAGAATGTACAAGTGTCACTATGTTCAAGGAGGTTAATAAAGGACCCTATGAGGTTGTTTCAACCTCTAGGGGAGTGTCAGGTCCATGGTACATCTGTCAAATGGCAGGTGTCATGTGAAATAATGGTGGAACAGAGTGGGGTAGTAGGGGAAGGCTCCAATGCACATGGCATGGTACAAGGGTAGCTATAATGAGGGAAGCCCACACATGGGTGTATATATGTAAGAGTGAGCAATTATGGTACATGAGTTACCTTGACCTTTTTTTTTCCACCCTTCATCATACACTTTTTTCCTTTTTGTAACTGCTTGGGGCACCAGGGAATGAGAGCATGATATGAATGATATAGCAGTGAATACCCCCTTAATGTTGGGTGGTTCATTTCCCACCAGGGGTTGGGACAATCATGGGTTCCTTAATGATATAAGGGGTTCATATAGGGGCCCTAGGAACCAAGGTGATGGCCATGATAAGGGGTAGAGTTCATGCTTGGCTTTTGCCCACGTGTTAAATTTTTATGTCTCGACCATCTTTTGCATTTTATAGTGCATTTCGTGTTGTAAGTAGCCAATTTATGCTTTTAATTGTCTTTTTAGCTGCATCAACCTCCGAGGCATTGTTCCAAGCCCAACCCATAGTGTGGACAATGGGAGGGGGAGGCTAATTCCTTGTGGACCCAATGGACAAATGTGGACCTAGATGGGAAATATGTGAAAAGGGTTTATAATGAGTATAGGGGAGTGATGTATGTGATGTCAAGAAGAGGGACCATGCAACAAAAATCAGGGTTTCCCATGTAGTGTGACCTCCTAAAGTTAGTAGCCAATAAAGGAGATCCCATGTAACTAGGATGCAAGGTTAACCACCAAGTTGGACAAGGGGACAAGAGTACGTACCAAGCCCATTCTTTCTGTCGAATCCCCCGGCTAATCCATGTCTAAATGTGTCCATAATAAGTAAGCAAAAATACCCAATTACATAATGAAAAGCCATACCTTTAGGATTGGAAGGCCCACCTTCAAACATATGATCATGACAGAATGGGCGAGGGCACATAATCGCTGGCTCAGGTGGCGGAGATGGTGGCATCTCGAAGACTAATCACACGGAGCAACATGTTTTTGTGGCGTCTTATGATCGCCCATGCTCATGTTAGGCCATAAAAATCAACAAGGAATAAAATTTATTCGAATTCAAGCTTTTGTGATCCATATCATAATGTATAAAGAGTTTTTCGGAATAAGTCACATTGAAGATTTGGTTCGACGCGTTTCGAACCAACAAGTGTGGTTCATCTTCAGGACACGTTGAAGAAATAGATCCAGGAAGAGGGTTAAATAGCAAGACAGGTCAACCTAACAGTTAGAAGAAAACGGCTATGTTTGACTCTGGGAGGGAGAGGGGTCAGGTTTAATAATAATTAAATTAATAAATATATAATAGCTGTTAATTAAATATTATAATATTAGACATATTTAAGATGATATCATCTTGATTATTGGGAAAACGAGGGGTGTAACCATCATTATACCTAGGGAAAAACCGCGATTCTTCACTTTCATAGGTGAAACCATCTTTTGTTCAAAACTAGAAAAATGATTTTTTTCACAAACATTCATTTCTGGTCCAGGGACACAACAAGGGGAGCACTGCTCAAACATGAAGAAAAACCCTTTATCGGTGGCATGGCTAAGTGAAGCATCTTTCTTAATCCTTTTTTTCTGAGGGCTATTAGGATTATCCACAATGGTGGAAAGCTCCTCTTGGACCGAATTGTCGTCATCTTGAAACATAAAGAAGAGACCTTTCCAATCATTAGGAGGGGCTTCATAAGGACCAATATTGTCAATCGGAAGGGGCATAATATTTTCTTCTTCCTTAGGTTCATTCGTGTGGACTTGAGACGCTATGGGGCCTTCATAATCATACCCAATGCCCCAATCAACAACTCAAAAATCACCAATAGATTCTTCACCCAATTGATGGACTCAATCCTCCTTAGAATCGTCCCATTCTTCACTATGTGTTTGATGTTGGCTAAGCTGCAAATCTTCCTTTGCCATGTTAGGTAGAGAAGATTCTTCTTCCTGTCTCTTTTCTTGAAGAATATCACCCAAGGTATTTACAACATGGCTTTCGTAGTATGCTTCTAAAAGGAGGGCATCTGTAGGGTTCTTATTATATTCACATTTCATAAGATAGAGCCTTTCTGCTTGCTCATATAAGTGGGAAAAAAAACTCCTTGCTGCTATATGCTTCCATAAGTTTCCAACAAGACTTTCCATATTCCATCATTCTTTCTTGTAATACCTTGAGACTCTTAGGATCAAAATCCCCATCTTCATCCTTGGAGGAATCATTTTCAGGGTCATTGTTGTTAATTTCCAAATTTGCACTTGATGATTCCCCTTCATCTTCCTTGCTTTCTTTGTCATCATGGTCATCCAAACCTTTTATGATTTCATCAAGCAAGGTGCCATGCTTTTCTTTAATTGCATGACACAAGGAATTGAATGCCCCAGTGTAATAGACAAGCTCATAGAAGAGATAATTTGAATGACCTTCTTCATACTCTTGTTGTACACTATAGAGGTCAAACCTGCTTTTATTAAGAAGTTGAACAAAGAATCCTCATCTTCATGTTCTACTACATGCTCACAAAGCACATTCCACACATCCATTGTTTACCACAACCTATAAAGGCTCTCAAGGTCATGTATAAGTTCTTTTTCATACTCAGCCATTCTTCATGATCTTGCATATAAAACCAAAGTGGATTCACCAGGTTGAATTTTTAATGCCTTCATAGATGCTTGCTTCACCCTACAAGCATCAACTTTTGAATTTCAATGAAGAACTAGGGCTTCGTTCTTCCAATGGAGTTGCCAAGAATGATATGTCGATATTGTCGTCTAGGAGACAAGACACATATCTTGTGTCCCCGACAACGACACCAAAAATGTTACTGCTCAATATAGCAGGGGTCCTAAGAGGGGTTCCAAAGAGGCAACTACTAGACCAAGTGGTAACAATGGGACAATGATCCACTGTCACCTCAGTCGATGTCCCTTGCTTTTTACAGACTTTCACCAATGGGAGGAGCCTTTGTATAAATGAAATCACAAGGAGAAATAGGTCAATGATATGATACATAGTGATTCCCAAAGCCCATTCACAAGAGAGACTCAAATAATAGGTTGGCTTGCTTTATGGGCAAGAGGAGGGGCTCTCTAAGGAAGGCTTAAGGGAGTTCCAGGCCAAGGGATCAAAGGTATTCATTAATGAAGATTGCTCTAGATTTAAATCCCCTTTTAGGGACAAGGTTTCTAAGTAGCCTTGTGAGATAAGGAATGATGGAGATATGGACCACAAAGAAGCCCAAGGGCCCCCAAACAAGACCTAGGGTTTTAGGGTAATCTTCAACCAAATGTGTAAGTCAAGTAAGGGGAAAGA
>APFE030590853.1:0-13640 GCA_000404065.3 Pinus taeda
CAATGGTTCATAGCGATTCTTAGATAAGTATGAGATCCCTACGCTTAATTTTGTTGTTTACACCTGTAGGTTACATTTTGATGATATGTTTGACAAAATGCTTATCATGGCTAGTAGGGGTCTAATTAAGGTCTTCTTTAACTTATTACTTTTGTATCATTATTTCCCTATTCTTTGACTGATCTTAAGCTATCATTCCATTATGGGCGGTGACCTAGGCTCTGGGCCTGAAAAAGTGGCTCAAATCCTAGGGTCGTTGGCACAGAACTGGAAAATTGGGTCTCTGAACGCTAACAAGCAAGCCTCTAAGAGTGACTATGGGTTTTTGGACGCTCTCATGCCTATATCATGAGAGCGAATGAGGCTTAAGATGTCCAGAACATCAGTGGGACCCAAGGATAAGATGTCTGAGTGGCTAACATGTCTCTTGAGGGTTATGTTGCTGATGTGGATAGGTTGGTTTATGTATTCCATCGATTCCACTTCCTCAAGGTCGCATAGGAGGTCAAATCAAATCATAGTAGCCTCTTGTCACATGTTTACCCCAGTTGGTTGGTTACTTGGGTATATGTGTGAGGAGGGCGTTACAATTGTTTGCTGTGATTTACCATGGTTGACCATGATTGATATTATAAACCCAAGGGATTGATAATATAAACCCAAGCGAATAATAAATCCAAGGTATTAATACTAAAACCCCAAGGGATTATTAACCCAAGGGAATAATATTAAACCCAAGGGACTAATATTTTAAATGCATTGTATATTAACCCTAACATAAATATTATAAACACTAAAATAAACATTGTCTCTCATGGTTGACCATGGTTGATTGTAATGTCGATACAATCTTTGTCACATTGCGATGTTGGACCATGATTGACCATGATTGTTTTTCATATTGAGATAATCTTTGTCACAATGTGACATTGGACCATGGTTGAACATGACTGATTTTTATATTGAGAAAATACTATTATAAACCCAAGGTACATAACCCTAATATAAATATTATAAACCTTAAAATAAACATGGTTGACCACAGATGATTTTCATATTGACACAATATTTGTCACAATGCGACATTGTATTATGGTTGACCATGACTGATTTTCATATTGATATAACCTTTGGCACAATGTGATGGTAGACAATGGTTGGCCATGGTTGACCATGGCTAATTTTAATATTGAGACAACCTTTGTCACAATACGACATTGGACCATGGTTGGCCATGGATGATCATGGTTGTCATAATGCGACGTTGGACCAAGAGACAATATTTGTTATAATGTGACCATAAATCATACAATAGACATAGTTGACCATGGTTGACAATGGTTGATTTTCATATTGAGACAATCTTTCTCACAATGCTACGTTGGACCATGGTTGACCATGAATGACCATGGTTGTCACAATGCGATGTTGGACTATGGTTGATCATGATTGATATTCATATTGATACAACCTTCGGAACAACGCGATGTTAGACAATGGTTGATTTTCATGTTGAGACAACCTTTTTCACAATATGATGTTGGACCATGGTGTACCTGATTGATTTTAAAAAACATGGTTGACCATGATCAATATTATAAACCCTAGGGATCAATATTATAAACCCAAGGGAATAATAAACCTAGGGATTAATACTAAAAACCGAAGGGATTATAAACCTAAGGGAATAATATTAAAACCTAGGAATATGAACCCTTAGATTAATAAACCCAAGGGATTGATATTATAAACCAAGGGATAACTATTATAAACCTAAGGCATATAAACCCTAAGATAAATTTATAAACCCTAAAATAAACATGTTAACCATGGTTGGTTTCCATATTGAGACAATCCTTTTCACAATGTAAATTTGGACCATGGTTGACCATTCTTGATTTTCATATCGAGACAATCTTGTCACAATGCGACGTTGGACCACAGTTGACCATGGTTGATTTTCATATTGAGACAACCATTTTCACAATGTGATATTCAACCATGGTTGACCATTGTTGGCTACGATTGACCATTATTGATATTATAAACCCAAGGGAATAATAAACCCAAGGGATTGATATTATAAACCCAAGCGAATAATAAACTCAAGGTATTAATACTAAAACCCCAAGGGATTATGAACCCAAGGGACTAATATTTTAAATGCAACGTATATAAACCCTGAGATATATATTATAAACACTAAAATAAACATGGTCTCTCATGGTTGACCATGGTTGATTGTAATGTCGAGACAATATTTGTCATAATGCGACGTTGTACCATGGTTGATCATGGTTGATTTTCATATTGAGACAGTCTTTGTCACACTGCGACAATGGACCATGGTTGAACATGATTGATTTTTATATTGAGAAACGTCTATTATAAACCCAAGGTATATAAACCCTAAGATAAATATTATAAACCTAAAAATAAACATGGTTGACCATGCTTGAGCATATCGACACTATCTTTGTCACAATGTGACATTGGACTATGGTTGACCATGATTGATTTTCATATTGAGACAACCTTTGGCACAAAGCGACATTGGACAATGGTTGGCAATGGTTGACCATGGTTGATTTTCATATTGAGACAATCTTTGTCACAATACAACGTTGGACCATAGTTGTCATAATGCGACGTTGGACCAAGAGATAATCTTTGTTATAATGTGACCATAAACCCTATAATAAACATGGTTGACCATGGTTGACAATGGTTGATTTTCATATTGAAACAATCTTTCTCATAATCCAACGTTGGACCATGGCTGACCATGGATGATCATGGTTGTCACAATGCGACATTGGACTATGGTTGATCATGATTGAATTTCATATTGAGACAACCTTTGGAACAATGCGACGTTGCGTAATGGTTGATTTTCATATTGAGACAACCTTTGTCACAATACGATGTTGGACCATGGTGTACCATGATTGAGTTTATAAAACATGGTTGACCATGGTTGATTTTCATATTGAGACAATCATATTCACAATGTGACGTTGGACTATGGTTGACCATGCTTAACCATGCTTGATTTTCATATCAAGACAAACCTCTGTCACAATGTGACATTCGACCATGGTTGACTCTGATTATCCTATTGAAACAATATTTTTCATAATGTGACATTGGACCATGGTTGAGACAATGAATGATTTTCATATTAAGAAAATATTTGTCACAATGCGACGTAGAAGCATGGCTAACCATGATTAACCATGGTTGGTCACGTTTGATTTTATAAAATATGGTTGATGATTGTTGACCATGGTAAATATTATAAACCCAAGGGATGATAATAAACCCTAGAGATTAATACTAAAAACCAAATGGATTATAAACCTAAGGGAATAATCTTAAACCCTAGGAATATGAACCCTTAGATTAATAAACCCAAGGGATTGATGTTATAAACCCAAGGGAAAAAAATTTATAAGCCCAAGGTCTATAAACACTAAGATAAATATTCTAAACCCTAAAATAAACATGGTTGACCATGGTGGATTTCCATATTGAGAAAATAATTGTCACAATGCAATGTCTGAACATGATTGACCATGATTGATTTTCATATTGAGACAATATTTGTCACCATGTGATGTTGGACCATGGTTGACCATGGTTGATTTTCATATTGAGACAATCCTTGTCACAAAGCGACATCCAACGACAGTTGACCATGGTTGGTGCTGATTGACCATGGTTGACCATGATTGATATTATAAACACAAGAGAATAATAAACCCAAGTGGTTGATATTATAAACCCAAGGGATTTATATTATAAATGCAAGAGATTAACACTAAAACCCAAAGGGATTATGAACCCAAGGAAATAATACTAAACCCAAGGGACCAATATTATAAACCTAAGGTATATAAACCCTAAGATAAATATTATAAACACTAAATTAAACATGGTTTCCCATGGTTGATTTTCATATTGAGACGATCCTTGTCACAATGCGACGTTGGACCATGGTTGACCATGCTTTACCGTGGTTGATTTTCATATCAAGACAATGTTTCTCACAATGTGACATTCAACCATGGTTTACCATGATTGACCATTGATGACAATGTTTGATTTTATAAAACATGGTTGAACAAGGTTGACCATGGTTGGCAATCGATGATCATGATTATCATATTGAGACAATCTTTATCATAATGTGACGTTTGGCCTTGGTTGAGACAATGAACCCTTAGATTAATAAACCCAAGGGATTGATATTATAAACCCAAGGGATAAAAAATTATAAACCCAAGGTATGTAAACACTAGATAAATATTCTAAACCCTGTTTGACCATGGTGGATTTCCATATTGAGAAAATCCTTGTCATAATGCAACATTGGATCACGGTTGACCATGTTTGACCATGATTGATTTTCATATCGAAACAATCTTTGTCACCATGTGACGTTGGACCATGGTTGATCTTCATATTGAGACAATCCTTGTCACAATGCGACATTCGACCACGGTTGACCATGGTTGACCATGATTAATATTATAAACCCAAGGGATTAACACTAAAACCCCAAGGGATTATGAACCCAAGGGAATAATACTAAACCCAAGGTACCAAATTAAACATGGTTGACCATAGTTGACCATGCTTAATTGTGGTTGATTTTCATATCAAGACAATCTTTTTCACAATGTGACATTCGACCATGATTGACCATGGATGAAAATGTCTGATTTTATAAAACATGGCTGACCAAGGTCATGATTGACCATGGTTGACAATGGTTGACCAAGGTCATGATTGACCATGGTTGACAATGGTTGACCATGATTATCATATTGAGACAATCTTTGTCATAATGTGACGTTTGACCATGGTTGAGAAAATGATTGATATTATAAACCCAAGGGATTATGAACCCAATGGAATAATACCAAATCCAAGGTACCAATATTATCAACCTAAAGTATATAAAACCTAAAATAAATATTATAAACACTAAACTAAACATTGTTGACCATAGTTGATTTTCACTCATTTCCAAAATATCATGAAATAAATCAATTATTTAAATATTAAATAAAATATCATGAGATGAATTAAATATTTAAACATTAAATGTTTAAATATGATATTCCTATAATTGTTTTTATAATATTAGGTTTGGTTTGTCACAATAACATATTTTCCATATATAATTGTAAAGTACTTTGTTTCTTGCAATACAATAATAAATTAATATAAAAACATCTTAAATTTGTATTAATGAGATAAATGTAAAAACACGAAATTTCATTAAAAAATTAAATAATTAAATTTTATAAAATTTATTAAATATAATAATTTTTTAAAATATGTAATATAACTATCGCTTACTTAAAAATTAAGGTAGAACATAAAATCAAGATTCAAATTTCTCATAAATCAAATCTATATATGTGATTATAATAAATTTTTCTATTAAAAATAATATTCCTGTAAACACACTATTATCTATCCTCATAGGCTAATTGATATATCAATTTTATAATTAAATTTAATACCCATTTTTCTCAAAATAAATCGATATATTAATTTAATAATTAATTTGAATGATTTTGAGGTGGTGTATATTGCGAGAAGTGTTAGCATGCAAAATTTAACATAAAGACATGAGATTTAGGTTAGATATAAGATTTTATTTTTAAAAAATTTAATGGTAATTGATAAGGTTAAAATGAACATGATATTTAATTTAATTTAATTTTAAATCTACTATTGATTCAAATATGTTTCAATTTACGAGTAAAAAAACTTCGTGTCTAGACATCTCTTTAGAATCGAGTAGATTTCCCGAAGAACTACAGGTAAAACCTCAGGCCTTTGACACAAACAACAAATATTAAAGTTCTGAGCACAAATAATTGTAGAATGGCAGGGAGGATTTCGTATATGGAAGGGCCCACAAGTTTTGGGTATGAGGGGAGACTTATCTCAGCAATGGAATAGCATTGTGATATCTATGAGAAGGTCTGGCATTTTCAGATCGGAAGGAAAGGACTATTTCACATGGGGAAAAGGAGTGGGATGATATATAGGTAAAAGAAATTTATTTACTAATAGTAAAAGAAATCCTCTCTCTTTATCAAAATACTTTTCCGTTGTCTCTGTGGAAAACAGGGGTTCCAAATAAAATAATTCATTTTTCCTGGTTTGTTTTTCACAACAAAAATCTTACTTGGGAGAATCTCCAAAAAAGGCACTGCTCAGGACCAAGTGTTTGCATGTTATGCAAAAAAGAGGCAGAAAACAATAACCACATTTTCCTTACGTGCAGCTTCACTTATCAATTATGGAGGGATCTAGCGGATTTCATTGGTTTTAGATTCATGGATCATTCAACAATACAGGATGCTTTGTGCTGGTGGAGCTCTCAGAAAGTTTATTTTAGATCAATTCCTCTTCTCCTCTTATGGACAGTTTGGAAGCAAAGAAATAAAGTAATATTCCGAGACGGGATAGAAAATGAAATGTCTATGTTTCAACATATTATCTCGTTGTATTATTCTATCCCTAAGAAGTTGTCCTCAAGCAAATCCAAAACTTTTGTGCATCAGAGGCAGATTATGATGAGTTATCTGCATGCTTTCTTTGATGGAGCTGCTCAACAGGGTTCATGTGCTTGTGGCTATTTTATATCGATGAATGAAGATCTACACTTTTCCATTTATTGGAATGGTGGAAATGGTTCAAATAATAAGGTGGAAGCTATGGCCCTGGTGGATCTCCTTCAGTTTTTCTCATTCCTGAATATTTAGAACCTCCAAATATACGGGGATTCCAAAATCATAATTGAATAGGCATCAGGGAAATTATCTATTAAGAATCCCTTGTTATCTGGATGGATGAACGGGATAAAAGAATTATGGAACAGCAAAAAGGATTACACAATCAATCATGTGGATAGGTCCCATAATTCTTGTGCTGACGATCTGTCAAAGAAAGGTCTTGCAACTTAGCCTGGTTCATGGAAAATGGAGATTCAAATGGATTCAACAATATATCAGATAGAGGATTTCTCCCTTCCGTGTACTTAGATCTTTTTTTTGGTTTTTTGTCTTCCTATGCTCAATAGACTCTTCCTCTTCATAAAAGGTACGTCTATCTTGTCCTCTGTGATCTTCTCTTTTTTGATGGGGTGGCTAAATCTGGACAGTCCTATATGTATATCCATGAGTCTATGGTTGAACATTATCTGTTTATGTTTCAGATATTTACTTTATTGCTTGATATAAGTTACTATACTTTCAGTTGTGCTCTGTTACAACAAAGTCCTTCATATATCTGTGATTAGCACATATCTAGTTCTCCTCTATGTACATATCTTTTAATGAATATAAATAATGCTTTTTCGTACTGAGAAATATATATATATATATATATATATAATATAATATATATATATATATTATAATATATAAAATAAATAAAAAAAAAATAAATAAAATAAAAAAAATAAAATTAAAAATAAAAATAAATAAATAATATAAATAAATAAATAAAAATTATAATTAATTTAATTAAATAAATTAAATTAAATATATAAAATAAAAAAAATAAATAAAATGGGGAGGCTAAAATAAATATCGAACAACATAAACCTAAATGCAAAGAAAACTGACCTTTGCACCAATAATACAAACTTTCTTGGTTTTGAACACTAAAAGCGTGGCATGGTGTTTCTTGGAGGTATAGTAGGCCTGGAATTTGAAATCCATCCTATGGTTTGGCTTGCATGAGGATGTGCAAGAAGATCAACGTGGGGGAATGTTGAGCCTCCATTTTGCCTATATTTTCATAATTTTTGTTGAATAACTCTTATGCCTGCACTGGGTGTTTACAGTCATTAGTATCATTTTTATGCATTATTGACTATTATCTAGAGGCATTTAGAAGTAATGTGTTATTGTTACATGAATTCTCTTTGTTTCAATGATTTAAAGGGATTGGATGTGAAATTATTGCTAATAATAAGTTATCCTTGTGGCAGGTGCATAATTCCTATTCCAATAGTTTAGTTCTTACCCAGCAGCACAGTTCTTGTTCGAGTAGTGCAAATCCTGTTCTCACCTCCACGATTTTCATACACCAAGTTGTCATAATGGAAAACAAGCATATGGGTTTTTAATATCAGGTGTTCGATATGTTGATGTGTTCCCTTGATCACAACCAGGTTTTCCAGATAGCGCATAAAGTGATGGTCAAACTACCATTTATAAGCCACAAGGTTGTTGACAATGTTATGGAAAATACTTCATGATTCGATACCTATTTTTGCATTTATGGGAAACCATAGATCAATTCGAATCCACATAGTAATCATATCTCCTTATTTTGGTTCATAATCATTGTATCACTCTAAACTTGTATTTGCTGATGACCTTCAATCCAGCAATTGGGAGACATCATTGTTATAAATATGAAAGCTTAGTATTATAGAAGAATAATAGAATAGATTGGACTTTGAAATCATATTTTCAGAAACAAGAATCGATTTTGTTAGGAAAGGAAGGGAGGAGCCTGTGTGCCCATTCGGATGATCCTTGGAGTGGACCACTAGAGCCCATCTTTGCGTCATTTCAATGGCTATGTAACAAGATTCCATATGAATATAATCTTGCATTTGATTTTTTGTTTGTAGATCTTCTAAATCTTCTAAGATTGTGATTTAACTACTGCAAGGGCAACAAGTTAGGTGGTTTGGGCCCACTAGTCAGTCCCTTGCCTCATACTTGTTAGGATTTTTTGCATTCTGTTTTGATAAATGCATAATATTTAAGAATGTTACTTACCCTAATCTTATTCGCTACATAACAATATTTACTTTTAGAATGCATTGCTTATTAAGGTTTTGGTTAATTTAATTTATCATGCATTATTTCTAGCATTCATGTATTCATAGAACTCTTTAAGATGCTTATAATCAAATGTGACTTTAGAAATACATACATAATGTAGAATATTGTTTTGATTAGAAATAAATTATCCTGTAAGATCAGGGTAAGATTTGAATTAATAGAGAATGAATTTATTTTGTTTGGTTCTATTGCATGCTTTACTTCTTTGCAAATCCTTTGAGAAGTTTTGAAAATTGAACCGCATTCCTTATTTCCTAAATGGTTTGTCATTTTGAGTGGAATCTACATTCCCTTGTCCCCTAGACAACTGAGGTAGACTTGCTACAGGAGTTGCTCAACCCGGAAGAGAAGTGAGAAGTAGATTCACAATGTGTGTACTTTACATTGATGCCCCTTTGAACATTTTGCAAGAGCTTGATTTTTATTGTACATATCCCTGAGGTCATATTCTGGCATATATTTTGCTATGCCTCTAAGCTTACCAATCCAGATTGATAACTTAAATGTTGGTATAAATCTCACATTTATATCGCCCCACAATAGTGCAATTTAAAAATTGGTATCATGATTAGTGAAGGAAACTTGCGAAGATGAGAGATCATGATTCGTTGAAGCCAAAGCAACTTGACAGGTTCCATTTATTCCAATACTATGTTATACATTATGTTGAAAAGAAATCTAATCCATCCACTTCTACTTAAATGGTTCTAAATTATTCTCATTCTACATGGATTTATTGTCTTAATATACGCTTTACTTAAACATTCTTTAGTGTGTATATATATATAATATATATTATATATATATATATATTATATATATATATTATATAAAAATATATATAAATAATAATTAAAATTTCCTAATTAGAATTGTTTTAAGTTTTAATTAATTATTAATTATATTTATAGATTATTCTTAAAATTTTGAGTCAATATACTACGAAATAGCCTTTTGCAACATTAACATTAACTCGCACTGAATCACTATTATGCACACTCACCCACAGAACTAGAAAACCACAAGGTATAAAAAGACTACAACAATATCAGAAATTATAAATGAGTTAAAAGATGTTTTAATGAATGGAAATTAAAAGCTTGGTTTAATGAATAGTAATTAAAAGATTGGTTAAAGATAATTTTGAACACAACGGTCCAAAAAAGCAAGAATAAAACTTAGGAATTTCCTACTTATTATATACTCGCGCGCATCATGAATGAAGAATGAGAGAGGGGCGCCTAATGGATGAAGAATGAGAGGGATCAATGATCATTATATACTCTAGCCCGTGATGAATGAAGAATGAGAGGGGCGAGCTTGATTAATGAAGAAAGAGAGGAGGAAATTCACGAACGAAGAGGAGGTGATCAAAAATAGCAACAGGCCGATCTGAGTGGATTATTCATGGAGAGGGTAATTTTTTGTTCCCTTGAATTTGTTTGTCTATCTCTCTATTTATTCAACTTGTTAACCAAGGAGAGGTAGTAGGCGATTGCATAATTTTATGTAACCTTGCAATTTTTTTCTCTGTTGAATCTACATGTTAAGCATGGGTGTTCTTTCTCTCTCAAGAATTTTGATGTAAAGTTGCCCGTGTCTTATGGAGCACTCCATCAATGTCTTATGTAGTATTGTGGTAAATGCTTGTCCTGTGTAAATGTTTGTTTTGTGTCCTGTGAGAATGTTCATTTTGTGTTCCTGTTAATTGAGAGAGAAAATTTAAGCTGAGGAGAATGTGCATTGGTGGTTGAAGGTCCAACTTGATCAACAAATAATGAATTCTTGAGAAATACTCAACCCTTTTTGTTGATTGTGAAGACTAGCATTGTATCCCATCCATGTCGTCATGTTGTTTCCTAGAAACCCTCACAACACCTCAAACAAATCCAAAATTTTAATAAACAACGAACCAACATCAAGGCTCTCTAGAAGACAATGAGGTTTTTCCATTTCAAGAAAGGACCACTGAACATGACTTACAAAGAACCAATAAGCTTAACCCACACCCCAACACCAACAAGGTAAGACATCCAAATATTTTTTTGGATTTCGAAGTAATATATTATATAATTGAGACATAAACACTACCACGAACCCAAAATCCTTTGGAGGATGATGAATAGAATGATGATTGAAAGTGCAGGGTGATGAAATTAACTCAAGTCCAATTCTCAAAGAAAGAATCTCCATAGTCATATTGAATTCAAGTCGCTCCCACCAAATATGAACTCAATTCTTGTGCTTCATTTTGTAGATGAGAGGAAATATTTTAAGACACATAATAAGGTGCATGGGACACCTACAGGAAACTTTTTAAGGCCGACGTCAGAAAATAATACATCTCCATATCCCAATACCACTTAGCCTTTTAACAAGAGTCATAGACCATTTAAAGCAGGTGGAAGATGTTCCATCTCCACTTCAGAACAAATTTCCATATGTATCAAAATTTGAATGAAAGTGAATATGTCTTTTAACTCTCCTCATGACTATGGTATATAGACGATTTTGAAATTTCCTTGATCCAAATATAATCTTTCTTTGCCCAACATAGAGCCTTTATTTTCCAAAGCGTTTGCCACTGAATTCAACTGTCTGCAAACATGGAAAATATCCATATGCTCAAATTGAGAGGCAAGTAAGAGAATCCTTTGGAGAATAAGAGGGAAATCAAAGCTCGACTCCATCATAGCCTTGACCACCTAATGAATTATAATCATTAAATCAATGAAGACTAGAATAATGTTAAAATATCTCTAAAGAAGTTTCTAGACCCTTCCATAAAGAAAGAAACTCCACTTGGTTGTTTGTCGCATGACCAAGACCCCATGAAAATTGTGCCACAATTTTTTCATTGGTGTTGAATAATGCCCCTCTTGCTCCTACCTCCCCCATCTAGGAACACATTATTAAAATAACAAATATGATGCATTATGTAGGATAGTTGAATTCCATAATGATTAGTTATGCTACACTAGAAGCATCAACATTCTCCACCATGGAAACCATTCCAATTTTACTTGGAAACCTTTTTATTTTCTTTAAAAAAAAAGAAAACATAAAATATTGATTACATAACTTAACTAATATATTTCCTTTAATACGAGGTATATAATGACATTTCCCATTCCTTTTAGCCTTAGAATTTTATTATTTGTTACATGGTAACCATTTCATACTTTGAGGGTGTTGGTGAAGCTTCTCTTGGATCTACATGTATAAACTTGGCATTGTTTCAATTGTTTTTTGGTTTTTATAATAGACAAATAACTTAACTTGTTCATTTTATTCATATAAGTTAAGAGGAATGCTTTTCCATTTGGGTTTATCTTAGGTGGATGGGAGAAATAATTGTTGTGCTCCGCACCTAGGTTTAACTCTTGCAAGCCACATGTTGAGGTTTGTTATAATGGATTTGTTGTTGAGTCTGATTAGTCCCTGGAGGATGAAAACATGCATGTTCCTTATATGGAATATAAATATATTTCTCATAAGGAGGGTAGGAAAGAAAAAGACATGAGATGTGTTTTGGTTTTTGAATTCCATTACTCACATTATTAATGCTCTCACTTTATGTTGTATTAGACATCACAATGATTAATGTAACAAACTATGATGATGTAAGACAACTGTAAGTAATCAAAATTTGTTTTAATATTATTGTATATGGAAATATCTCTTAATCAATCAAGTAATGAGTAATTAGCTTGCAACCAGTGCAAACAGGTTTCTGTGATATATTGTATTTTTTTCCATGTTACAAACATTTCGAAGATGATACGTAGGGAAAACCCTAGATTATTAAGGCTATAAGGGAATTTGACAATAAGGATGAAATCCATTAGAGAAATATACTTGATATGAGCTCAAGTACATGTCACTTGTGGGAATCGAACCTACATGGGGAGGATGATAATCATTCCTTGATCCACTTGAAATAAATCCAATTGTATGTTAATGCATTAATTTGATGGTACTTTGGATAAAAAGACCAATGCCAATAAAATCCACCATGACAATAAAGATTGAAAGGGTTGTTTATTATATAATCTCTTCAATAATAGCATTATTTAAATATATGATATGGAATAGTTGTGTATAGGCAAATACCTCCTTTAAAAGTAAAAGTTGGTAGGAATAAGAAAATTACCATGGATGTTGCCACATAGAAAAATATTTATTATAATGACGGTAAATAATGAAAACTATAATAATCACAATAATATATACTGAGATGGAAAACACCAATAGATACAAAGTCATATAGCCATATAATGTTGAACATTGTTAAAAGTAAAATATTAAAATTCGTTTGAAGAATAGATATCAATGGTATACAACACCTTGGTATTCTTTTGTAGCAAAAGTTTCTGCTTGGAAATTTATTTAAAATTTTTGAAAATGGATGGAAGATACTTTCATACTTCTCTTCATTTTGGAGATTTAGTTTAAACCACAATTTGTTGTGACTATCCCTCTTTGTTATGTATCTAGATGTTCCAAGATTGGATAAGATGAGAAAAGGTCTCACTCCCACCTATATTTTATGTATCATCCTAATATATACATTTTATCATATCAGATAGTGAAATTTAAAAATTGGTAGCATGATTAGTAAAAGAAATTTATGAAGATGAGAAATCATGATTCACTAAAGCCAAAGCAACTTGACATGTTCCATTTATTCCAATATTATGTTATACATTATGTTAGAAAGAAATCTAATACATCCACTTCTACTTAAAAGTT
>APFE030590854.1:0-17764 GCA_000404065.3 Pinus taeda
AACTCAGAAACATTAAGTGTGAGAATAGAGACAGTATGCCCCAGTATCTCACGAAGTTCACCCAATGCCGGGATAAGCTGGGAAGTGTGGGGGTGACTGTCGATGATGAGGATGGTGAGTCTAGCTCTCCTTGGCCTTCCTAAGAGTTGGCATAGCTACCAGGACTCGGTGAATGGAAGGGAGAAATTGCCAGGATGGGAGAGACTTTTGTCGGATCTTGTGCAAGAGGAGATCAGGCGGAATACCAGGGACAGATCTTCATCAAAGGCATCTGATGAAGAAAATTGCGCTTTGGCTGCCAAAGAAAAGAAGGGGAAGAACAAGAAAGCTTCTCATTCTAGTGCGAAAGGCAAGAATACGGACATGTCCAAGGTGAAGTGCTTCCACTGTCACCAGCACGGACACTATGCCACAAATTGTCTGCATAAGAAGAAAAATAAGCAAGCTGCTAGATCTACAGCGGGATAGGCCTTAGCCTTGCAGTTTGAGCTAGATTTTTCACTGATCGCATGCTTGGTATCAAGTGTGATGGGATCGGTATGGTTCTTAGACAGTGGTGCGTCTTTTCACATGACAAGAGATCGAGATTTTTTTTATGATCTAGATGAGAAAGATCTTGGAGTGCACATCAAGATGGGCAATGATGGTAGATACAGTGCGACCGGTATCGGTACCATTTTCTTTGAGAGGGAGTCTGGTAAACCCTTCGTATTGAAGGAAGTGATGCATGTTCCAAGATTGAAGAAGAATCTTATCTCTGTGGCAATGTTAGAAGACAAGGGATATGATGTTGTCTTCAGCGAGGGAAAGGCTTTCCTTCGCAGTAAGACAACTGGAGAAACCCAGAAGATAGGGGTTCGAGTCAAGAACCTTTATTAATTGCATGTAGATGGCTGCGTAGCAATGGCATGCAAGGTATAAGGAGTGGTAAGCCGGGATGATGGCGAGCTGTGGCACCGGAGATTGGGCCACCTTCACCATGGAGCTTTGAAGATACTGCAGTAGATTTCTACTGGGCTTCCTAAAGGCACTCTTGCATAGTCAGATCAGTGTAAGGGGTGTACTTTGGGAAAATTTGTGAAAGCCACCTTTCACGAGAAGGATAGTTGTGCCACGACGATCCTTAAGAGAATTCACATAGACGTGTGTGGACCTTTCTCAGTAGCTTCGACAACAAAGCACAGGTACTATGTGAACTTTGTTGATGATTTCTCTCGTAAGTGCTGGATCTTCTTCATGCAGAAGAAGAGCGAGACATACTAAAAGTTCTGTGAGTTCAAAGCACTGGTCAAAAAGGAATCGGGGAAGAAGGTGAAGGCTCTTAGGAGTGAAAATGATGGTGAATTCATCTCTGGCGAGTTCAAGGACTTCTACAGCGCAGAAGGGATTCGAAGAGAGCTCATAGCTCCCCATAACCCACAGCAAAACGAGGTTGCTGAGCGGAAGAACAGAACGATCGTGGGTGCCGCACAGGTGATGTTGCATGATCAGATCCTACCCCTTCACTTGTGGGCGGAGGCATGCAATATTGCAGTATATGTGCAGAACCATTGTCCTCACAAGATACTTGGCATGAGTACACCCAAGGAGGCTTATTCTGGTAAGAGGCCTGATATTTCCCATTTGAGGATTTTAGGTTCTCCTGTTTACATGGATGTGACAAAGGATGCCAGGAAGAAGCTGGAGTTGACTGCAGAGTTTGGAATATTTGTGGGGTACACTGATACGCCCCACAACTATTGTGTGTATTTTCCAGACAATAGCAAGACTGTTGTGCGACGGGATATAAAATTTCATGAGGAGAAAGCCATGAAGTGTTCACTTGAGAGGGAGCCACACCTGCATGCAGATGAGGAGCTATTAGTTCCTAAGGATGAGCTTCAGGACGTGGATCAGCGACAAGATGAAGTTCATGGAGTGGAAGAGACCACTCATGCAGCGCCAACCATCAGAGGGCGAAAGCGCACTACAGAAGCTGAGTGACTGGCTCAAGATGCAGAGAAGGTTGTAGGACCACCTACAACAGAGTGCATACAGAGATAGTCACTTGATCGGTACACTAGATACATGGCTCTTGTGAGCAAATGTGTCGTGACTGAGCCATCCTCTTTCGAGGAAGTTGTGGAGGTTCCCGCATGGGTAGATGCCATGGTGGAAGAGTATGATTCGATTGTCAGAAATAGTGCATGGGAGATTGTCCCAAGACTGGAGGGGAAATTAGTGGTGGGTTCAAGATGGATCTACAAAGTAAAGAAGATGGGGTGGCACATCCATCAGATGGATGTGAAGACTGCGTTCCTCAACGGAGTCATTAAGGATGCTACTTCAGCAGAGGTAGTGGATGCCACTGTTTATCAACAGTTGGTGGGGTCGCTTATGTATCTGGTCAATACACGACCCGATGTACCACAATCCAAAGATTGGTATAGACAAGAGGATGAGGTGAAGCTATGTGGCTTCACAGATGTAGATTGGGCAGGGAGCCCAACGGACGGAAAGAGCACATCTGGAGGGATCTTCAGTATCAGGTCGACAGGTGTTTCTTGATACAGTAGGAACCAGAGATCCGTGGCACTCAGTTCCGCGGAGGCCGAGTATATGGTAGCAAGTTTGGCTGCATGCGAGGCTATATGGATGAGGAAGATCCTGGTTGGGTTGTTCGGGTCACACTTGGATCCTACTGTGATTTACTGTGACAGCCAGAGTTGCATTAAACTCTCGGCTAATCCAGTATTTCATGATAGATCCAAGCACGTTGACATCAGGTACCATCATATCAGAGATTGTGTGCAGCGGAGAATCATGTTACTTTCATATATTCCCACAGAGGATCAGGATGCTGATATCTTGACGAAGGCGCTCACCAGGAGCAAATTAAAATACCATAGAGACAGGATAGGGGTTGCAAACAATCCATATCTTGTTGAGAGGGAGTGTTGAAAATGCAACAAGATGGTGGAGCTTAGTGAAAAGAAGTCGCCTTCACTAAGTGGTCCCGTAGGCTATTTTTGGCGCAGTCTATTTTTAGACTATGTCTATTTTTAGACATATGGATCATGGTCTATGAGTTGCAGGATGCTATTCATGGATGATTGGTCAAGTTGGTAAAAATAGATGGACCTCTATTTTTAGACATATGGGGGGAGTCTATTTTTAGACTGCCAGGCTAAAAATAGAACAGTCGAATATTATTATCTCTTAATAATATTTGGACTATAAACATTATCTTATTCTCTTACAACACTTCAGTTTGAGCTACAGATGTGGCACATGCAACTGCCAGAAGGAAATAGGCTTTTATTATGGGTTACTTGAGCTATTGTATGAAGGACTTCAGTTAGAACTTCAGTGATTGAGTTCTGTTGAGTTGAATGAGGAGTTGATGGAGTTGTGTTCAGTTTGACTTAGTTGAATTAGTTGTATATAGTCTAACTGACAAATACACTAGTGATGAGTGATGTGAATTAGTTATTAATTAGTTCACTAATTATTAACTCATGAATCAACTAAGGAATACATCAGTCAACTCAGTGCATGGACAGTTCAATGGAGACAAGTGTTAGAGGTGAGTGAAAGGGCAAGACAACTGTTAGTTGTGACTATAGTTGTGCATGAGATTTGCACAATCAAGGATTGAGTATTGCCAATGAGGATTGCGTAGTATCACACTAGATTTTGCTGACAGGTGTGGGATTGCGTGGTACAAACGAAGGGAATACGAGTTTGGAAGATCATTCTCATCTATTCTCATGCAGGATTGCGCAGTGGAGGCAAGCAAGTAGCGGAGGAGATTTGAACCTGTGATTGATTCAGATCTGAGCTAGTTTGTGTGTAACAGGTGGAGATAGTACTGAGTACTTGTGAGGAGTATTCTACTATGTATTGTTACATCTTCTCAATCAATATAATATACAGATAGTTGGGGTTTTTCAGCGGTATGCTTTCCCCGAGTACACACTGTTTTGATATGTGCGATTGATGCTTCAATATGCGCATGCGTTTGTTTCTTAATTCCGAAAAATTGATGATTAATGTAGAGGAGGTTATGTATTATGCATGATTCCACAATTAGTGTATAATCAGGATATTCTGTATGAATAAGTTTTACATTATTCAAAATTTCTACATTGACAAGTGTGAAACAGGTCTTCCATTGGGGAGGAAGACAACAGAAGTCCTTCGAAACATTGAAGGAAAAAATTATCAAATTAGCACCGTGCTAGTCTTAGCCTTACCCGATCTCCAATAGCCATTTTAGATCGAAACTGATGCCAGTGATTATGCCATAGGAGCTGTACTGATGCAGCAAAAGAAGCCAATGTGTTACCATTCTAAGAAGTTTTCTCAAGCTGTGATAAACTATCCCACCTATGACAAGGAGCTTTATGCCTTGGTGCAGAGTGTGAAAAAGTGGAAACACTACCTAATCAGCAAGGAGACCATCATCCATACAGATCATCAGCCCTTGCAGTACCTTCAGTCACAAACCAAGTTGCATCAAACTCATCATTTCAAGTGGATGGGCTTTCTTTAACAGTTTCATCTAGTAATAAAGTATAAGAAGGTCACTAACAATAAAGTGGCTGATATGTTATCTCGCCCTCCTATTTCTTCTTCTGTTTTGCATAATGCTTCGTTATCTTTTGAAAGTTATGCTGAAAAATATGCTAATGATGATGACTTTAAGGAGGTTTATACAAAACTAACCCATGGTTCACAGGTGGACAACTATCACTTGCAGGGGAAATTGTTGTATCACCTTGGTAAATTGTGTATTCCCACAGGAGAAAGAGTGCATGTAATTTGAGAGGCATAAACCTCTATTGTGTCTAGACACTTTGGTGTCGAAAAGAATCGATGTAATGTACAAAGATTTTGTTTTTGGCCTCATCTGAAAAACATTGTGACTCGCTACATAAAGGGTTGTGTGATGTGTTCTATTTTAAAGCCCTCTAATAGAAAACTTGGGCTCTACTCACTACTCCCTATTCCGAGTTGTCCATGGGAAAGTGTGTCAATGGACTTTGTAGGAGGCTTACCTTTGTCTAAGAAGGGTCACGACTATTTGTATGTCGTCGTTAACCGTTTTAGAAAAATGTGTATTCTTATGTCTTGTAAAAAGCAGATTACTACAGAGCAGACTGGTTCTCTTTTCTTTCAGTATGTTTGGGTCCACTTTGGATTACCCACATCAATTGTTTTGGATTGAGACTCTTGCTTCCTTGGGGAGTTCTGGACCAGCTTATGGAGGATGATGGACACCAAACTAAAAAGAAGCACGGTATTTCACCCACAAGCTGACGGGCAGAGAGAGGTTGTTAACCATACCGTGGTACATTTATTACGAGGCTATTGTGGGAAACATCCCAAGTTGTGGGATGAACATCTCCCCTATATACAACATTCCTATAACCAAGCAGTGCATTCATCAACACAATATTCACCATTCAAGACATGCTTTAGTTACTTGCCAAAGGAAACTTTAGACATGGTCTTTGGAAGGGAAGATGGCTCCAGTGAATGTAATGATAAAGACAAAGCTCAGTAGTTCATTCAGCGAATCCAAATGATTCACCAAGCAGTGCAAGAGCAGTTGGAAAATAGTCAAGCCTGTTACAAGGCTTGGCATGATAAACACCGAGTTGACCATCAATTCCAAGTAGGTGACAAGGTGTGGTTCAACATCAGCAAATACAGGATGAAGGGAGAAGGAAAGAAGTTGCAGCCAATCTGGTATGGACCACTCACCATATTGGAGAATATTGTGAACAATGCCTTTCGTATTGACTTGCCGATATATATGTAGATGTACTCAGTAGTGAATGTGGAGAACCTGAAGCAGTATGAACCACCTTTGATCATAGACACTGATGAGGTGGGAATAGTTCCTACCATTGAGTTTCCTCGATGAGTTGCCCGAAGACATCATCCTCGACAGAAGAACCAGGACTTCACGGTGGGGAGATGTAGAATACCTTTGAGTTGGATTCAAGGGAATGTATCCTAGCAAGGCCAGATGGCTGGAGAAAGAGAAAGTGAGGGCATTGTTACCTCACTTGCCAATTGACTAATGAAAAGCTTTTGGCGGTCCAAAAGCTCCTCAATGGGGAGGATTGATCCAGGTGGATCTTCAGATACAATGGCATGGAAAAACTAAGAAATCAAAGTGATCGGAATGAAGTCAACCCAGGACCAGAGCATATATTTCGTCTTTCTGATTCCAACCATGGAAACGGTACTTCAATCCGAGTCTAGATGATGAAGTTATTGCAAAAAGAAGGGTTCTTCAATCCTTAAGAAAATGAAGAATTTCCTTTGAAAAAGGAGTCCTAAGCCTTAAGGCCAAATCGCAATTGGAGGTCACATGAGGGTGGACTTAAGATTTGGGCCGTGGAACCCCCGATCACCTATCTCTGATCAGATCGGATCGGAAGATCAGAGGCAATCGCAACCGGCTGTCATATATATATATATATGGATATTGGTGAGCAGATAGTGTGATCGACGATCGGTGGAACCCTTATCAGTCACTCAGGGCGGAACATGTGGGGGATGCTGACGTGATTGGTCGACGTTGATATTGGAAATCGGTCATTCCTGAGGACCAGGACAAGGACACAACGAAATGTTGATTCGCGACCTCAGTGTGGACTTGATACAGATTATATGCCTGCTTTAATAATATTTGAAATCTGGGTGAATGGTTTTTAGCGGATTTCTTAGTGTTCTCGAGATTTTGGAATTTTTATCATTTTAAATGATAAGAGGCCATTTTAAGGGATGGTTGCGCCTACCGATATTTCCACTCTACCAACCTCCATAGTTAACCAGGCAAGCGCCATTTTAAATGGGATTTTGTCCGATAATCCTTTATAAAAGAGGATTAATGGAAGAGCATGAGAGGAGGCATTTTGATGGTTGCAGCACGCTGTTTTGTAGAGGCTGGGAGAATCTATTGATCTGTTTTTGAACAATTACATGATTCCAGCCCCTTCTATTGCTGCGGGAAGTTTTGGTGTTGCATACCACTCCATCTCAGGCATTCATTTCCTAGCCATCGGGAAGATTGGAGGTATAAGCCTGTTTATGGACAGATTTATAAATGTAATTCTCTTTATTCATGCCATTTAATAAGAAAGGCCTCCCCATTATTGAGTTGGGCCCAGAGACGTAGTCCAAATTAGACAAACTCCATTATCAAGCCTTGGTGTTCTCTTTTGCGCCTTTTATGTGTTTTCTTCTTCATTTCATATGTGCACATTTATGTGTTAAGCTACAATTTTATATGCAATTCTTTTCTATACATCTATAAGTGAAAACATCCTGGATCACAACCACTAGTCAACAAAAAGATCCTATGACAAAAGAAATCACAGATCAATATGAACTTCCCAACTTGATTAAGATTCAAATGTCGTTCAACATTGAGAATGAACTAGCGAAATTAAAAATCCCTGTTCCTCTCATAGAGTTAATAAGTAAAAAAATGTACATACCCCAAGTAATGGAAGATTTAAACATAGGGGAAAATAATGGCTCTGTAAATTTGAATGATAAGCAGCCTGAACTCTTATTTGGACTGGAAGTTGAAGGAAAACCACAACAAGGGGGTGTTCCTCCATTTTATGTTAGCCTGAATATTCTAGACAAAATTATCCATAATGTTATGCTAGATTCAGGTGCCTCCCATAATTTAATGCCTAAAGATGTTATGGAGAAATTAGGACTTGACATTACTAGGCCTTATAAAGACTTTTATTCCTTTGATTCCAGTAAATTTAGATGCCTAGGTCTTATCAAAGACCTGTGCGTTACTTTAGCTCAAATCCCTGCTAAAAGTCGAGTAATGGACATAGTGGTTGTAGATATTCCCCCTAAGTATGGCATGTTGTTGTCACGCTCATGGGGAACAAAATTACAAGGTACCCTACAGATGGATATGACCTTTGCTACCATACCAGTCTTTGGGCAGCAAAGAATACTATATAGGAAACCTTGATGAAATTCGTGGTGAATGGGCAAGACAAGCCTCACAATTATCCACTTTATTTTGTTCATTCAGATTTATAATGATGGGGATATCAACACTCAAGTAATCAATGCTGAAACTGAAAATTTTAAAACAGACCCAACCCAATCACAAATAAAAGAACTAAATACTCCTCCTGAACCTCTTTGGAACATGAGTTTTGATGGCTCTTGCAGCAAAGGTGGTGCTGGAGAAGGAATTTGGGTGGTTAATACAAGAAATAATCATGCTAAGGGTCACTTAGACAGGCTTAATTTTCAATGTACTAATAACATTGCAGAGTATGAAGCCCTTATTTTAATATTTCAGTTGTTAAAAAAGTTAGGTGCTAAAAGAATCTCCATTCAGGGGGATGTTGAATTAATTATCAAACAAATTAAAGGAGAATATTCAGCCAAATATCCTAGGATGAGAGCATACGAAAATGCTGTGATTGACTTCCTAGATATTTTTCTTGGATATGACCTTTCTGCAATTCCTAGAAAAAAACATCATTCCAAACAATCTAGCTTTTTTAGCTAGTGCATCTCTTTGGAGGAGCAGGCAGTTGTGTTTGTAACGCTTCACTATGGGGGCTAGCAGGTTTACATGGATGTATTGTATGATTGGGACTTACACTTCTGTTACACATTAATTTGTCACCATTTGTCACTGTCCCTGTTACCCCTCTCCTACCTTGGAGGACCCATTCTGGGACTTGTGAGAAGTGACAAGTCTTGAAACCACTTGCATCATTCACCTCTGAACATGAGCTTCATATGCCTTGAAGACATCTCCTGAACCTTGCCCTTAAAAATAACCCTTTTTACATTAGCGCTGGCCCACTGTGTTATGCCCGCACCAATGGGGAAAATCCTATAAAAGGGGCGCGCCATTAGCGCTCTGTCCCAGAGTTGCAATCGCGCCAACCTTTTTGGGCAAACTTTTTAACCAATCAACCTCCGAAAGTTCTATCCAACTCATTCACCAACTGCATCCAAGATTAAGTGAAGATGGTTTGGCTTCGAATCTCCTTGAATGGGAAGTAGTTTTCCACCATTCCATAGAAGTTTCCAAGTGATGAAGCCAAATCCATTATTGTTGTGATTGATCTTATCTCTTCCTTTTCATCTATAAAAGCTTGTCTCCATGCCTTGAGCAAGCGAGTTCTAGTTCTAGTTCTGGTGGTAATTATACTTGTACTGAAAGGAAGATATCAAGAGATTAGAGTTGCAAGAGCCTTCTTGTGTCCATAAGGCTTGACCTAAGTAAGGAGATCTTGTCACCAAAGAGAGAGAGGCTTGTCCCTCATCCCTTCAAGCTTTGCAAGACTTATGTAGCTGAGCACCCAGCCAAAGGAGGACTTGATGTCAGGACGCTGGTTGTATTCTCCTTTGTTGATTATTAATAATAGATGACTATCGTTATGGTTCCATTCTCATTGTTGTAATGATTAATGTTGAATTATGTCCTTCCTGACTGATTTATAATTGCATATATTAGATTTCACGCTTGTGTTTGTGTTGTTCTCTTTGTGTGCAAGTGTCCATTCACGAGGATAGTGGAGGATTGTGACCGGCCATGACAAAGGAGCATGGGCGACGTCTCTTCTACAAACGAAAGCATTGGAATCCAAGTAGGTCTTCATCACCTACCTTTTATTTGCAATTAGGAACTTGCGTGATAACATTGTTTGATTGTTGCTAGACTCGTTTTGGGCTAGTAGGGATCACCTCTATCCGTAGAGGGGATTTACCTCTCCAACAACTTCTTTATATAATAATAGCCAACACATTTTCATACATATGTTGTTATTGTAGTTGGACTGCTCCATTTTCTTAGCAATATATGTTGCTTAACTTACATATTTGTGTATGAACTACTTCGTATGCAAGTATATGAATCTTGTTGCAGATGTGTTGTTGGTTTAACCATCACTTTGGATTGTCGACTAATCTACTTTCCATCTTGTGGTGCATCTTCTCTCGTGTGTTCCCTTCTTAGCTGAGTACTACTACAGGTTGCTAAGGGGCACATTCATCTCACCCCCCATGTGTTAGAAACTCTCATTCACCTTCCTTGCCTCACTGTAGTGGTCACACCCTTGCTAGTGATAGAGTTATCTTACTTGACTCTGTGTAACATCGCGGTCAAGGAATTCCCTTACGACCCATTGCTAGGACTCCTACACCAAATGGTCTGAGTTCTAGTTGGGGCTTCTTACCGGGGAGATCCCCTTGATATGTTGGCGGGTCTAGCACCATCAAAATTTTGGCACTAGAAGGAGGGCCAGATGACAAGCTGAGTCCTCACATCTAGTTTGAATCTCTAGACATCTATCATGACTAACTACCGAGTTTCTCTTCCAGAATGTATGTCTTATGGAAACAATTTCATCAGCTCGAAAAAGCTCTCGAATAACTTGTCTCATAAAACATTTGATGGTCGAGGCTACATAGCCTTAGTAAGGCATGTGATTGGCATTGTAGGATCATGCGAAAGACATGGATTCTTTGAAGAATACATGAGCTGCACGTTGTTTATCTACACGCTTCGAGGGCACCCAATGCACTGGCGTGCCACATTGCCCAAAAAATCCATTCATTAGCTTGCTCATCTGGTCGTAGAGATAGACTGTGCTTTCAATCACTTCAACTGTCAAGAATTCGACAAAGAAATTCTGAAATTACGAAAATCACTCAATGAATCTGTTGAACAATTTTACACACAATTTTGTAATCTTGCATGTTGATTCCCAGAAGATGATATTGATTGGGAATTTCTTGATGGAAGATTTGAGTATCTTATTCACATATGTGAACCCCGCTCAACACACTTTGGTGATGGAGCTGTAAAATCATAGGCAGGCACAGTTGTTGTCACAAGTGATTGTCCGCCTTTGCCTCATCAAACGTCTCCACCATTGTGGAGTGATGTGGGAGATCATGCACACACCTCTGTTGAATTGTCACATCCTCCCAACCCACCTACTCTTGGGATTTGCAAGATTTGGCTTGCAAGCCTATTGGTTTTCACTTGGACTCTTTCCCTCGACCTCCATCCTCACGTTTTGTTGATCCTCGAGATTGTACTGTCTTGTGTTCTTCCAATCCAAACTCCTCACTTGCTGTGAACGAGGATCAAGCTATCAATGGAGTTAGTGTTATGCAGCGAACCTGCACCATCTTTCATGATGAGTGTGTGCGAGAATCTAAAGAAGAGCCCACGATGAAGGGTGACTCCCTATCGATCGCACGTCATCCGCTTCATCCTGACATCCCTTGTGATTCTACCACTACTGATTTTCCCTGTGAAAACTCATTTCAGTATGCTTCTACTTCCGATCATTCAGAGGACACCTCAGATGTCAGTCTGTCATTATTGTGTGGAGAGGACACATCTTCCTCGGAAAATCTGTTCAATCTGTCATTTATTTTTCTTGAAAACATGGAGGGTGAACATGTTTTCTTCTCATCTACCCCTCTACCTGATTCATCAAATCATGAGGATGCCGACAAACATCCTAAATTTTATGATCATTGGTTGTCATGATCTATTCACTTCCTCATCTGATCATGATGTTGATTCAACCATTGTTAATCTATCCAAGATGCTGGTCCGTGGTGATCTATTTTTCAATGAGTTTGAAACCCCCCAGATTATCGAGGCACTTCAGCCCGAGATGATGGTTTTTTCAGGCCCTCATTGTCCTGAGGTTGGTTTTAGTTTTTGTTGGGAAATTGTTGAAACACTCAAAGCTCCTCATCACTCTCTGCTTTGCACTGAAGATCAACCAAACACCCAGATTTCACTTCCTCCACTCAAACTACATTATCCCATCACTCATGCATTGGAGGAATCTTACACAACAAGCACACATGCACACCACAAGTGGTCTACCTTTCTCACATTTGCTTGCATGTCACAGTCAAGAGAATGCATACACCCAACATCTGCACGTAGCGTAGCACAACATCATGGAAGCACCACAGAATGCATGTCATGCACTATCACTCATCTTTGTTCTATGCTTACTTGTAAGCTCAGAGTGTGTTTTTCTTCACTTTTACATCTTTCTTGTTTGCTGGTTCACACAGTTGTCTTGTTCGCGAACCTTGCCTTCACCAACATGGATCAACCAATGCATCGATGGCTGCATTGGAAGTATCACTTCACGTGAGATGACCCATGCACTTTTAGCTTAGGAGTAGGAGTAGTGTCTGCTTTTGAGTTGTTTGCTTGCATGCTTGTTTTCTTACTTTGTTTGTTTGTTTGTTTGTTTGTTTGTCTTCTTATTTGCTTACTTGTTTTGCTTTCACTTTTCCTTCTGCTCTTACTTTTCTTTGTTGTTTGTTAGTTCGCTTGTTTTGTTTTTTAGGATAGTTTCACATGAAACCGTGTATGACTCTTGAAGCAAGTTGGGTAAAGTACAAGAGGTCGTGTTCTGCTATCACTACTTTGCTATATGTCATCCTCCCTCTGTATGAAGAACTTGTTACTTTCAATCCATGATATGTCAATGGAAAATATGCACTGTTTGAAGTGAACCTTGGTGAAAACACAATTCTTGCGTGCTAACTGTCATGCGGAAAGAGTTATTTTTGCGGACAAACCTAACCTCCCTAGGAGTCTAAGACTCTCTAGTGACAAACAAACCAAACAAGAGCAATCCTTCTCTAAACACACATTATTCTATGAGAGATCAAGTGTTTTCCGATCTTACCTTAGGTCCAACGCTTGTTGTAGCAGTCCAGCCTTGCTGATCCAGATGAGCTCCTCCTTCACTTTAAGACCTGCATACACTAACAAAGCAAACGATTACATAACACCTGAATAATTCAAAAAACAAAGCATATTCATCACACAGACCAAGGAGTACATGAAATAATTTATTAACAACAAATCATTGAGAAGAATGGACTTATTTGTATTAAGGAAACAAAAAAGGAACCATTACAACCTGAGCCTTGGTGTTGTGCAAGCTCCTCCCAGGGTCCAACAAGAGATTTCCTCTACTTTGACAAGCTCACCCACTCCCAATATGGCAACAAGGAAGGATAGTGATCTCTCCTCACAAGTCAACAATGGAAGTCCTAATTCCAGCAGCATTACCCTTTAGAATGTTCAGCTTTCAACCTCCCCTCCCTTGGCCCAATGCCTATATTTATAATATTCTAGAGGAGGTTATTCAGTTCCAACATCAATGGGATACTCCCTCTTTTGGATGGGGTAGCTCCTCTCTTGATGGGATAAGCTCCTCTATCATAGGGATGCATGAACCATCTGGAGGTGCTCAATACACGTCAAAAACTCTTCTAGAAGGCTCTAGAAGTGACCACAATTAACTTTTTAAAGATGAAACTCGCGCCTTTTGACCTTTACAGGGTACGCACCCAACCTTTAGCTTACAGAGCGTACAAGTACGCAGGTACAGTGTATTTGGAGTGCGTACACGCAGGCAAGGTAGAGAGAACCTGCGTACCCAGAGATAAACATGTTTTTAAGTGACTTTCTCTCTTTTTGAAGCTTTGACATGAAGAGCAGAGGTATGGGGCTTGACAAAGAGGACAATATGGCTATTGATGGGGCCATATAAACTGCAGATAGTCAAGGTGACAAAATTCAGTGTAACAACCACTCATAGAAAAACCAGACAACATATGTGAAGGATGTATCTTGGGCAAGCAACATAGAGAGACATTTCCAGCAGGAAAGTCAATGAGGGAAAAGGCACCTTTGGAGATTGTCCACTTAGATTTATGTGGACCAATGCAGACACCATCAATTGGTGGCAGTCACAATGTATTGACCTTCATAGATGACTACACAAGGAAGACATGGGTCTTTCTCCTAAAATAGAAAAGCGAAGTGCTTGAGCACTTTTGACAATACAAGGCTCTTGTTGAGAAGCAAAGCGGACATTACATCAAAATACTTAGGACTGACAGAGGTGGAGAATACATCTCAAATGATTTCCTTCGTTTTTGTAGGGAGCATGGATTTCATAAGCAATTTACAACAAGATATACACTGCAACAAAATGGTGTGGCAAAAAGAAAGAATAGGACCATTATGGAAATGGCAAGGAGTATGTTGAAGGCAAAGAATTTGCCAAATTATTATTGGGCTGAATCTGTCGCTTGTGTAGCATATATCTTGAATAGATGTCCAACCAAAAGTGTCTAGAACATAGTTCCTGAAGAAGCATGGAGTGGAAGAAAGCATAGTGTGACTCACATTAGAATTTTTGGATGTGTGGCTTATGCACATGTCCCGGATGAGTTGAGAAAGAAGTTGGACAACAAGGGGGAGAAATGCATATTTGTTGGATATAGTGATGAGTCCAAGGCATACAAACTCTACAATCCATTAACCAAGAAAGTCATAATCAACAGAGATGTGCAGTTCGTAGAAGAGGAAGCATGGGATGGAAGTTTAGAAAAGACAGTCAATGTCAAAGCATGTATACCACATGAGGACAAAGAGGAATTAACAGCAGCAAGTAATTCCTCAACAGTGACTCCCTCTACTCCTATTCAAGCACAGCAAAGCAAGTAGTAAGCAACACCATCAACAAATAATAGGATAGTTTTGTGCAGCCAAGCAAGTGCTTCTCCAAGAACATTGTGAAGCGCGACACCAAGTGACATGTGAAGCCCATCTTCAACAAGCACAAGAGACCAAAATTCAGAAATTTAAATGAAATTTATGAGCATGATGAAGTTGATAGTGGCGCAGGTCTGAATTCCTTATTTGCATTATTTTGTCATGTACATGATCCAATCCACTTTGAATATGCAGTCAAAGAAGAAAAATGGGTTGCGGCAATGGAGGAAGAAATAGAAGCAATAGAAAGGAATGACACATGGGAGTTAATGAGCCTTTCAAAAGGAAAACATGTCATTGGAGTGAAGTGGATCTATAAGACCAAAAGAAACATTGAGGGAAAGATTGAAAGGCACAAAGAAAGACTAGTTGTCAAAGGATACAAGCAGGAGCATGGAAGAAATTACGCGGAGACGTTCGCGCCAGTCGCGGGTATGGAGACAGTGCGCATAGTTGTGGCGATTGTCGCACAACATAAATGGACAGTGTATCAGATGGACGTAAAATCAACATTCTTGAATGGAGTGCTGAAAAAGGAAGTGTACATCGCGCAATCGCCTGGTTATGAGGTTGAAGGCCAAGAAGACAAAGTGTATCGGTTGAGGAAATCTCTTTATGGATTGAAGCAAGCACCACGTGCATGGTACAGTAGGATAGATGCCTACTTGTTGGACAATGGTTTCGACAAATGTGACAGTGAGCCTACTCTCTACATCAAAGAGAGTGAAGGTAAGATTCTCATTATCATCTTATATGTAGATGATTTGATTTTTACAGGCAGTGATGATTTCCTCATCATTGATTTCAAACAAGTCATGAAGAGTGAATTTGAAATGACTGACTTGGGGCTGTTAAGATATTTTTTGGGCATAGAAGTGAAGAAAATGGAAAATGGAATTTTTATCTCTCAAGTGAAGTATGTGGCAAACATTTTGGAGAGTTTTAAAATGTAGAACAACAATTCCGCACCAACTCCAACTGTCATAGGGTTGAAGTTAAGCAAAGAAGATTCTAGGAGCAATGTTAATCCGACATTATACAAAAGCATGATTGGCTGCTCGATGTATTTGACTGCCACTAGGCTAGATATAATGTATGCAGTAAGTTTGGTGTCAAGGTTCATGGAGACACCCAAGGAGACACATTGACAAGCAGCAAAAAGGATTCTGAGGTATGTCAATGGGAAAAACAGTATGGCGTTTTGTACACAACAATAAGTGATTTCAGGCTGGTTGGTTACACTAACAGTGATTGAGCAGGCAATGTCGATGACAGAAAGAGCATGTGAGGATATGTTTTTCATTTGGGTCCTGGAGCCATTTCATGGGCCTCCAAGAAGCAGTCAATAGTATCACTATCAACAACAAAAGCTGAATATGTCGTAGCAACAACAGTAGCATGTGAGGCAGTTTGGATGAGAAGGATGTTGAGGGATCTTTGTCATGACCAAGAGGGAGCGACAACTAATTTCTACGAGAACACCTCAACAATTGCATTGTCAAATAATTTTGTCTTCCACAAGAGGACCAAGCATATTGATGCTAAATATAATTTTATTAGAGAGTTGATTAACAATGATGAAATTGTGTTGCAGCACTGCAGGTCACAGGAACAATTTGCTGACATCTTCACAAAACCATTGACATGTGAAAGTTTTGTTTATCTTAGAAACTATTTGGGAATTTTCAATGGCGCAATTGTGATTAAGGCGAAGTGTTGGAAATAATAATCCCAATCACCGCAATAAACAACCTAACAGCAACTATACTTGTCAGACATATTTTTGCAGGTTGCGTTTCTGTTTGAAGATGGATCGACTGAAGCGAGACGTGAACCATTCTGAAACTCAACAAGGAATTTAAAGTAGTCAATGTACTTTGGTAAATAGATATGGGCAAGCATTCATTCAAAGACTATTGCCCACACTCCAGAAACACCTATGCGATTCTGATCACACTCAACAACAACATCATATCAATTTCGCTCTGTCATGAATTAAATGTAAAATTGTATGTTGAGTTAAATATGAATACAAAAATTCATTTTGACAGGTTAGAGAGTAAGAGAGTTGGAAAAAAAAGAGTGCAAGTCTCTGAGGAGAAAATGGTGGAGCAAATTTTGGGGGGCGCGTGAAAATAACAGTTACTATATTTTACTGTCTGTTATTTCACATGAAATTTTTGTTTTTACTTGGTGAATGAGCCGCAACCTCATATGAATGTATTTTCATGTTTTAGAATTCAATACTAAGTTTTTATTGTGTTGCTCCAACCTTATCTTGTTTATCTTTGAGTCTGTGTAATAGCTCCACGAACTCCAGGTCTACGAAATCCAAGTCTGTGAAATAGCTCCGTGGTGCACGAAGGTAGCTGCACGAAATTAGCTCCGTGGTGTGCGAAAGTAGCTTCGGGAAAATCATAACTCTCTGCCCCTCCGTGAAAATTAATTTTCCTAAATATTTCTAACAAACCCAAGGGAACAATATTAAACCCTAAGATTTATATTGTAAGCACAAATCATTATAAACTTTAGCATTAATATTATAAATCCAAGAGATTAAAAACCTTAGGATTAATATTATAAACCCTACAATTATAAACCTTAAGATTATAAACCTAAGGGATTAATATTTGAAATCCAAGGGACTAATATATAAACCCTATGATTATAAGCCTTAAGAGAATATTAAACCTTAAGATTAATAAAAAAATAAACCCTTGGGAATAATAGACCCAATGGGTTAATATTATAAACGCAAGGGATAAATATTAGAAACCTTTAGGATTAGTAAATCCAATAGATTAATAAACCTAAAGGATTAATATTATAAACCCTAAAATTATAAAATTCAATATTATAAACCCTAGTATTAAAAATCCAACATTTGAAACCCTTACACTAGATGCGATATTATAAATCCAATATTAAAAACCCCAATATTATAAACTCAAAGGATTAATATTATAAACCCAAGGGGAAATAAACTCAAGGAATTAATATTATAGACCCAAGATTATAAACCATAGTGTCAGATCCAAGATTAGTATTATAAACCCTACTATTATAAACCAAAGGAATTAATTTTATAAATGCGATAAAATGACATTGGTATTAATCACCTAAATATAAATATAAATATAAATAATTAAA
>APFE030590855.1:42734-54993 GCA_000404065.3 Pinus taeda
TCGCATGCCCCCAGCATAATGACGCAAAACGAGGTACATGCCCCCCAAGCTTCATTGCATTCAACAAAGTGGATGGAAAGAAGGTTCACTTTCGAGATCTTGGAAAGACTCGACTTGTATTTTACGAGATCTTAAACAAAGACTCGATTTGGAAAGGGAGGTGTTTCACTGGGATAATCAGTGACTGATCCTGCTGAAATGGAGGCTCTGCGTCACCCTCTACATGGCCTTTGCATAGAACTGCATCACTCCTAAAAGTTTATGCGTCACCCTTATTGGGTATTATGCTACCCCTCTTCCGGATCCTCTATTGGCTAAGAAAATCGATCTTTTGCCTCACGGACTCACACCTGGCTTCCAGAAATTGACACTCGACTTCCCCTCAAGGACTACGCTGCCTTTGTGTCAGCACTGTGTGGGCCATCGTCAAGCTTCCTTTGGATGTCTTTCTATCCTCCCTCTACCTCGTACTCTCCAGAAATTCCTTTTTCCAGATTCTCACTACCCCTCTGCTGCAAGAAATATCCTCAATCGATTTTCCTCTTGAGAACTTCTCACTTCATAAAATTGATTTTCTTGATTTCTGATTGTATCTTCCAAATGAACCTCAAGCCCCTTCTTATATCTTTCTGTTGGACAACCAACAACCTAGATTAAACCTTAATCGAAAGCTTAGATCGTTTTGGCTTGATCCGTGTCTTTTTCTAGAAGTTTCACCCATGATTAGATTAATACCCATTAATATTTTAATTTTCTTAAGTTTAGACTTGGGAACCCCATTAAAAATATTAATTATTTTAATAAAATCACTTCTGGGTGGAATTTCCCAAAACGCTTTCTAGGTTCTTTGGAATATATGTGCCTAAGCCTCCCTAAAAAATTTGAGGCTTAGAGCATATTCGATGCTACCCCAAATCAACATTCCCTCTTAGTGAGGAATGTGCTCTAGCAATACACTCCTATTGCATACTACTCTAACTCTGAAGCATCGTCTTCTATGCTTCTGATGTCTGACATGATGTCCACTAACTACTATGTTGCTGCTGCAATTGTACTACTGCCTTTGCCACTACCACTGGTAATGCTACATTTGTACTACAATTCCCTGTCAAGTGATGCATATGCTATGTTACTAGCACTGCCACTGCTAACGTTGCATCTACTGCAACTTAGTTGCTGAGAGAAGCAACTGAAAACACCCAATACTGGATAAGTATCATGTGGATACACGCTGAAAGCCTAACTGCAGCTAGTCCCACACTGTCTTATGAAGCCACTGCGTAGTTGAAGCTTTGCACCGTGCCTCCACGCACTACTGCCTCTTTGTTCTATGCTGCTCATGTTTTGGCACTACTAAATACTGCATTTATAGAATCAACACTCCATTGCACCAACTGAAAACTGCTGATCATGGGCTCCTGTAGCAAGGTGATGATCCAAGAGGTGGGATCCTTAAGGATCCTACCCATCTGTAGCTTTATCAAACTACAATTCTATATCAGCCCACCTCCCTCTTGGAGGTATATTGGCCGTCATGGCGAACTCCTCCTCCTATTTGATCTTTGCGGATGTAACCTTAGGGTCATGCTTCTCATCCTTGTCCTTTTTCTTCAAAGGACACTAGGATGCATAGTGGCCCATCTTGTCACATCTTAAACATTTCACCTTGGAGACATCCTTCTTTCATCTTTGTTTCCCCTGATGTCCCTTCGATGTAAGGGTTGTGTTATTCTCCTCCTCTACTTTGGGCTTCGACCCCTTACTGTTGTTGCTTCTGTCAAGTTTGACCTTGACCAAGTCTCTCCTCAGCTCTTCTTGTTTCAGAGCCACCTACATCTCGTCCCAATTTGGAAATGTTGCTCTACCCAGGATACTCTAGACAAAGACTTTCCATTCATCCGAGACACATTTTAGAGCCAGTCTCACTAACTCTGGATCCTGAGGTGTGTGCCTCGCGACAACTCATCTCAGGTCTCCTTCAATTTCATGAGGAATGGATCCACATGTTCTCCCTTCTGCATTTGCGGAGATCTCAACTTATGTTCCAAGTACATCTTCCGCTGCTCGGAAGATCCTTGATATAATGTGGCCAAGGCATCCCACATCTCCTTAGCAGTCCCTCTGCTAGAAATGTGACATACCACATGATCATTGAATCCATCTAGGATCATCCTCTTCGCCTTCGCCATCTTAGCTTTGTACTACTTCAGCGGATCTGCATCCGCAAGGACAACTACCACACTATCAACATATGTCTTTAGGTCATACTCATCTAGAAGGGAAGACATTCTAGCCTTCCAGATGACGTAGTTGGAAGCCCTGTCCTAATTCCCTCACTATGTGATATGCTTCATCCTTCTGATAGATTTTCTGCCCAACGCTCAGCTTGCAGAAAACTGCGTCCCTTTATCTTTGTGCTGAGACTCTATGTGGCTCCTTCTGCCTTGAAAAATTCTTGATCTGATAATCTTATCTCTCTGTTGGCTCACTCAAAGAGAGACAAATTAGAAATTTAGGATGCAAGTACAACAATATGGGCGTTCTTGATTCATACTTGATTCATAATTCATGATAAGGAGAAATGATTGGACCATTATATCTGTACTGAATGAGGATTTTCCCCATGTTGTTGTTGTGATGGTGAATTTCAGAGTCAACAACATACCTACATTTTTCACTTGAGAATGATACTTCAATAAGTTAGATTGTGGAAGAGTTTCCATGGCCTTAAATGCATTGAGGTTGACACAAAGCACATGCCCTTGGGAAGATTGGATTAGTGGTGGGAAGCTTGAGAAGCCACCCCTCCCACCATATTGAACCACTACCCCACTGGTTATATAACTCAATTTTATTTTAATTACCAATATAAAATGATTTCAAGTCACCCTATAAAATCGTTTAGGCCAAAAAATTTAAAACATTAACATTATCCTTTATCCATATTGTGCATCCCTATTACATATGTGTTGTACTTTTAACAACAGATCATGATAAAAGATGGGTAATCACTATTACATCTGAGTAATTTGTTGATTTTAGCAAAGGTAAATGGTTGTAGTTTTTTCTTTATAATTAACAACAACAAAAAATTCCCTTGTCTCCTTACACTATTGACATCATGCCATCCAATTAATTTGGGGATAGGGACATAACTTAATTATGATTTACATCATTTGACGATTATGAATTGTTTGCTATATTTGGGTGTCATTATTTGATTTGAAAGCGTGGCCATAATTGTAGCATTTTCCATCTTTTTTTTTCTTTTTTTTTTAGTTTTATTTTTTTAATGGTTTGGTTGTGCTTTTTGATGGTTGGGTGTTGCAAAAACACATTTCTTTACTACATTTGGCAATAGAATAACCTCACATTTTTTCCCTTATAAGTTATTTAAATCTCATAATTAAAAAGAAAAAGAATAATTTTCTCACTTAAAAAGTTTTAGGTATGTTTCGAGTCAACCAAAAACAATGGGTATTGTGATCTAGATTTGGTTGAATGTCCCTGCAGTTCCTGTGTTTTTCTAGCCACATCTTCAATACTTATGTAGAAATCATGTATATTATGCACTTCCTAAGGCATGACCTTTATTATACAATGTTTTTTAATTTAGATCATCAGAAATGAACCTATGCACATTGCCAGCTACAAAAATGTGTGGTAACAAAGTCAATCACTATACTAGCAGACAAAGGGTAAGGCTAGTTGAATGGAATCTTTGTGGGTTGAAAATTTGTGATTCATTTTAGCAAGGGAAATGTAGGATTTTTACAACAATGAAACTAAGCTTCTTAGAAGCAAAATGATGAGAATAACTTGACTAAGGGTTGATATGACAATCTAAAACTCGAGTTTAGTAGGAACTTTTATAATATGGAATTGCAGGGCCTATTCATCTTGTTAATCTTCTAGCTTGGAGGTTTATTATTATTATTATTTTGTTTTTTTTGTTTTTTGTTTTTTGTTTTTATATACATTATTGTTCTTTTACACAACAAAGGGCCATGCAAAACTAACTGATATAACAAATTTGTATATGGATTGGGCACTTTACCTATTCCTCTCATCTAAGGAAGGTTTATATTAGGCTTGTACATGCAAAATTTGGCTATATTATGGATTATATTTATATATTAAAAATGGAATATTTTTGGGGTGTATGATCTAGAATATCTTACATAACTCGCTTTGATCTTATAATCACTCTCCAGTTCATGGTTGATGTTTAAGGCAAAGTTCTTAATCATTTTTAGTCATTCAAATTGATATTCAAGGCAATGTTTTAAATAATTTTCCTCCAACACTGTTCACAACATATTCTCTGTCATTCCTAATATGTGTCTAACGATTATGTATATAGGTTTCTCTGGTTTTAACCTGGATGTGGTTTCTTTGTACTTTTTCATCTGGAGTCAATAATTGAGTTATGGTGGCTTGCGGATCCCCCTGAATCAGGTAAAGGTACTTAATCTCCATTAATTAATTATGAATTTCGCTATGCCACTTGGCTATAGGAGATATGCTATGAGTTGCAGTGGCTGCCAAGACTCCTTTAGGCATAAAATCTAAGGCAACCATGGATAAGGTAAAGTTTAATATTAGATAGGGTGTGTTAAAACATTAATCATCAATGCTTTGAGTTATTTCGATTATTTTTTATTAATTTAATTTCAAATATTGTAATACTTGTTTTAAATTTTTCCATTTCGAAGGATTTTTGGTGTTTGAATCTATACATGTACATCTACATTTGCATGCCATGAAGGGGTAGCTTGTCTTTGATGACTTGGTGGTTGGAATTATTGACGAAGCCATTAAAAAAACTTCATGCTAGAAAGGCTTTATTCTTGATGGCTTTCCTCACACTGTAGTCTAAGCTCAGAAGGTTTGACATCTATGGGTGAACACTATATACTACTAATAGAAATTTGGAAGTTAGAAATGACTTTATTTTCTTATTTTATGTGATCTATTATTATTTGAAGTACTTTCTTCTAGAATTTGTCATTTGTTACTTCATTTTTCTATATATTTTGTATTGTTCTAAGGCATTCTTTTGTTTGTATAGATTGACGAAATGCTGGGAAAAAAGGGACAAAATTTGATAAAGTATTGAACCTTAATTGTTGGGTGTGTGTTATATTCTTTCCATGACTAGCCCTAGTAGTGAAGTCGAGGGGGCGGCAGCCCCCCCTACCGGGGGGTTTGAGGAAGGCGGTAGCCCCCCTCTACGAGGTCCGGGACAGCACCCCAGGGAATTATTTTTTTTGGACCCTATATTAGGTGGGCAGACCTACCTATGGTTTTGTGCATTGTTTTCGCACATGGTTTTGGGCATGATGGTTTTCTGCCCATGGTATTTTGTAGATCTGGTCAAGGGAACTATGATTATGTTCTAATGTAGGGTTAATGGATGCTTCAACATGTATATATATGTATTGTAACATTGAAAGGAATATAATGAAAAATCAATCTGGTAGTCCCAGTTTTGGGATCTAGGGGAAATCTCTGTGTATTTCTATTTTATGTTTTATTCTCTCTCCGTTGCTTATTTTCTATTTTTTAGAATTCATATGCAGGTAATTTCTGTACCGGGTTAAAACCTACATTTGGTATCAGAGTTGTTTTGGCTTCAAGGGGATGCCTTTGTTGATGAGGGGTTTTGCGCGGGCCTGTGGTAAACCATGTTTAGTGGGAGATCTGTGAGATCGATTCTTGTGGTGAAAGAAGATGGCGAGCAGTGGAAATATAGAGATCAAGAAATTTAATGGTCAATGTTTTGAGTTGTGGAAACTCAAGATGGAGGATTTTTTGGTGCACAGAGATCAGTGGATCGTTGTAGATTCAAGTACTAAACTAATGGAAATGTCAGCTGAAGACTAGGCAAAGTTGGATCGAAAGGTAAAGAGCACAATACAATTGTGTATCTCAGATTCAATATTGTTGAATGTATCAGGGGAAGCTTCGGCGAAGGCTTTGTGGGACAAGTTAGGGACTTTGTACCAATCTAAGTCTCCAGTGAATAAATTGTTCCTACAGAAAAAGCTATATAACCTGAGGATGAAGCATGGAGACTCGGTGACAGAGCATCTGAATGCCTTTAATATTGTGGCAAGCCAATTGTTATCTATTGATATAAAAATTTCTGATGAAGATAAGTGCATCGGTTTGTTGTATTCTCTACTAGATACATTGGATAGTCTGGTTTTTGCAATAGGTAGCAATGCGACTGCCTTACAGTTTCATGAAATAGTCTCATCCTTGCTTGATCCGAATTTAAACAAGAACACAACAAATTACATATATAACCATAAATACAAAGATGCAACAAAAATAACACTTCCTTTGATAATATCAAATAATGAAATATGCTTACAAACAATATGGAAATGAGACTGGCTCGACGATGGTAGCTTATCTCTGAGAAGAGATGTGGTCGCTACATGCCTCTGTATTGCGTTACAATGAGGCTCAAGGGCCTTTTTATTATTGAACAATAAGAGGAAACCCTAACCCGAGGAGATGTAACACCAAGAGTTTATGGGACCCGTTGGGGTTAGTTGGACAACCAACTTCCCGGGTCGTGACTTGGTCATATTATCTCCGTTTGACGCGCATGATACCCCGTTGGAAAAATCTCTCCGATGACTACGACGGAAAAGACAATTTTATAAGAAAATTGCTAGGGCCTCAAAACATCTCCGGAAGTTTAGGACCCGAAAAATTGCTAAAAATAGTAAATTTTGCTACAATTAAGGAAACTGAAAAACTAAAAGAGACAGTTGTGGGGGTCCAAGTGGGATAGGCAGGTGGCCACCAACATCCACCTGGATCATTCCTCCCCCCTTAGGAAGCAATGGTCCCTATTGTGTTAAGTGCCTCCATGAGATGGGGAAACTTCTATTGAACTTGGTCCCTGGTGAGCTGTTCTACAATCTTTGATGTGTCTAGCAATGGTGGGAAGCATGGTCGAGGGCGGTCCACATTGAACACTCGGTGCAAGCCAAGGAATGGGGGAATTTCGTGCTCCAAAGCATTGTTTCCCGCAACCTTGGTAATGGTGTAAGGACCATATCAGAGTGGTCTGAGCTTCCGATGGGCTCTTGTAAGTCGTTCTTTCTGCAAATGCAACCAAACTTTGTAGCCCACCTGAAACTTGTGTGGCACCTAATGCTAATCATGTCGCTGCTTGTGCTTGGCATTTTTCACAATGGAGCGACAATATATCGACCTATTGGGTAGAGGTGCTCTGGGAGTCAGCTTGAACGAATACTTGACCTGACAGTGTAATGGTATCCCTGTCGATGAGGAGAAGATGTCCCTGTATCCTTTCATGATCGTATCTATCTGCTTCTACTGCATGGAGGAACCCTTCCCGGGGGCCATGGATGTGGGTACGATATTCCCCTTACTTTGAGAGCGAACCAGAAAGAAAATAAATTTCCTAGTTTGGGAGATGATCTTACTGCCTTTGTGACAAGAGATTAAAGAAGTGGCGATAGGTGGGGCTACCTCCGGTATCCTGTATAATGTGTTAACAACGCGAGGCCTTGACTCATACACAACATGTCGCTTCCACAAGTATGGTTGGCCTAATAATACATCACAAACATAAAGAGGTGCAACATCACACAATACCTCATATGTGAAGGGCTTGATGCTGTAGGGAAGGTGACATTGTTGGTGGACTCAGAGATCTCGTCCTTGGTGAAGCCGCCCGATTCTATACGATTGCGAATGTGGTATGGTCGGTTGTCTCAGCCACTTCACGACCTCTAATGAAATGCGGTTCTTTTGGCTCCCACTGTCAACAATGAATTGCAGTGGTGAACCCTTCACCCACATTTGTAAGTGGAAAAGACACTCCCTCTCCTCTAGATCTTCGAGCTCATTCTTCTAGATCTTAGCGATGGCAACAATGGCACTGGGCTCCGCATCAATGATATGCTTCCCTTTGTCATTCCTCTTGTTGGGTTCTAACTCAGGGTCGGAACATGCATATGATTTTGAAGCCTTCAACTTGGCCACCAACGACTGCTTGGTCCGACACTCACTTGTGTTGTGAGTGGGGCTTTTATGGAACTCACACCACTTTCGTGTGTCCTTCTTTGACTTTGTGGTGTTGTTATTTTCTTGCGGCTTCGACGGGTCGTCCTGGGTCACATTGTCTTGGCTTTGTCCCTAGTTTTGCGGTTTGGGGAATCCTTTCCCTTGCTTTGGATTCACGGATCCAAAGTCTCGCTTCTTCTATTTAAACTTTTACTCGATCTTGATAGCATATCAGTACGCAATACCAAGAGAGGATATGTCCAGGCTCTCCATCTCGTCCTTGATGTACCTGTGTAGGCAGCCGTGGTACTTAAGTACCAAATGTTTCTCAGAATCCTTGACGCCCAACTTCGTGCGCAGGGTATGAAAAAAAATTGTAAACTCTGGCACATCTTGGTCCCTTCCTTGCCACAACGTGGTCCACTTTATCTATTTGTCCTTGTAGCTCCCGACAGAGTAGTACTTCTCCTTGATGGCGTCTCAGAATGAATTCCAAGTGGGAGCAGCTGAAAACAATGAGTCCATACTTTCATCCTTCTACTCGCAATAGGTTTCCCACCAGTCCTTGATGTGGGGGGTTGCTTTGAGAAAAGCGAAAGTAATCTTTTCTTGGCTAGAAAAATCATGAATAGAAAAATACCCTTCTAGAAGATTTATTCATTTATCTATGACATCTGCATTTATATGACCCTCGAATATGGGGATTTCAAAGTTAACTTGTACCTTAAAGGGTGTGGCATTTCCAGAGTAGCTATTAGATGCATTGCCCCTGGGTAGCCGCTAAAGGATATGGGCAAAGTTGTCCATCATCGCGTTCCCTTGTCGCTCGAGGGCTTCTTCGAGCAAAATTTTGATAGGATCTCCTACACCCTTGTCTTTCTTTTCATCTGCCATGGGAGGCCGTTGAGATTTGTGAGGATGATCTTGCAAAGGTTCGACCAGATCGAGCCTTAACTCCTTATATCCTGACCTCATTTGGGACATGCAAAGAAAAACAGAGAAAGAGCAGACCGCTCTCATACCATTGATCTGAATTTAAACAGGAACGCAACAAACTACATATATAACTATAAATACAAATATGCAACATAAATAACACTTCCTTTGATTAATATCAAATAATGAAATATGCTTACAAACAATATGGAAATGAGACTAGCTCGACGATGGTAGCTTATATCTGGGAAGAGATGTGGTGGCTACATGCCTCTAAACTGCATTACAACGAGGCTCAAGGACCTTTTTATTATTGAACAATAAGATCAAACCCTAAACAAGCAAAACCCTAACTCGAGGAGATGTAACACCAAGAGTTTATGGGCCACGTTGGGGTTAGTTGGACAACCAACTTCCCAGGGTCGTGACTTGGTCATATTATCTCCGTTTGACATGCATGATACTCCATTGGAAAGATCTCTTCAAGGACTACGACAGAAAAGACGATTTTTACAACAAATCGCTAGCGGTAGATTGCCAGAAAAACATCATTTGGATTCGAAAAACTGCTAAAAACAGCAAACTGTGCTACAATTAAGGAAACTAAAAACCTAAAAGAGACAGTTGTGGGGGTCCAAGTGGCATAGGCGGGTGGCCACCAAAATCCACCTGGATCATTGTTGTCGGAGGAGATGAGACAGAAAAATACAGAGTGCCAGAGTGATGATGCCTTTTCTGTACGAGGACAGTCCGAGAAAATAAACAAAAATAAATCCTTGAGTGGGAAATCTAAATCTAGAGGGAGATCTAAATCTCTAGGAAATTGTATAAAGGTGTGCTGGAAATGCAAAAAAGAAGGGCACTTCAAAAAGGACTGTAGATCTAAAGCTCATGAGAAAGGAAAGGGTTCTGATGATGCTCCTTATGTAAAGGAAAAAATCACCTGAGATGAAGGTGGGTATGTGTACTTTCATTCTTCTTCAAGTACACATGTAGATCACGAGGCATTGTTGATTGACTCAGGTGCATCCTTTCACTTCATTCCCCACAAGGAGTGGTTCTACAAGTATGATAAATATGATGGTGGTGATGTCTTCTTAGGGGATGAAAGGAAGGCTAGAATCATCGGTCACGAAAAAGTCAAGTTGAAGTTGCAAGGTGGAAGGATTAGAACACTTCTGGGTGTTCTACATATTCTTGCATTCGCTAGAAATTTGATTTCTATAAGCAAGATGGATGATGTAGGTGTAAAAATAGTGTTCGAGAAAGATACCCGCAAGATGGTTCGGGGATCACTGGTATTGATGCGGGGAGTTTAGATTGGAACTCTGTACAAGCTTCAGGGTAGCACTGTTATTGATGGGTGCAACAATTCTGTGGTTCCTGAAAGTGGAGCAAAAAATATAGTGGTCTCTGGAGAAAACAGTATGGTATGGCATCAAAGGCTTGGACATATTGGAGAGAAGGGCCTTCAAATACTTCATGGTAATGGTATGGTAGAAGGTATGTCTAATTTCTCTCTGGATTTTGATTACTGTGAAAATTGTGTATATGGGAAGCAGAATCGGGTGAGTTTCCCCTTTGGTGCTAAGAGGGCGAAAGGAATATTAGAGCTTGTGCACAATGATGTGTTTGGACCTGTGTCGGTTCCATCACTGGGTAAGTCTGTGTACTATATATCATTTATAGATGACTTCTCAAGGAATACATGGATATATTTCCTCAGGAAGAAATTTGAAGTCTTTGACAGGTGTAAATAATTTAAGCTTTGGTGGAAAACTAGACAGAGAAGAAGATAAAGGTGCCGAGGAAAGATAATGGTGGAGAGTTTTACAAGATGGAATTTGAAGAGTTATGTAAGAAGTGTGGTATAGCACGACATAAGACTATTCCATACACACCTCAACAAAATGGAGTTGCAGAAATAATAAACAGGACATTGATGGAAAAGGCAAGAAGCATGCTCAGTGGTGCCGGGTTGGGACATGAATTCTGGGTAGAGGCAATGGAGACTGCATGTTACCTGGTCAATAGATCACCTTCATCAGTGTTGGAGGATAAGACTCCATAAGAGGTATGGACTGGTAAGAAACCCTCTCTTTCACATTTGAGGGTATTGGGATGTGATGCATATGTATATGTTCCAAAGGAGAAAAGAACCAAGTTGGATAGTAAATATGAAAGGTGCATCTTTATTGGGTGTAAGGATAGTTTAAAAGGTAATAAGCTTTGCAACCCAAAAAAAAGGAAGGTTGTGTACAACCGCGATGTGGTGTTTAAAGAGGTGAATATGTTATTAAACATGAAGTCCTACCAAAGGAACTTGAGAAGATAGAGTTTGAGCTAAATGAGGAGGAACCAAACTCTACATCAGAAGAGGAATCAAAAGATGAAGAGTCACAGACTCCAGCTGTGAGAAGATTAGTTTGAGAAAGAAGGCAGTCATAAAGGTATAGTCCAACTGCTTTCTGTTCAAATTTTGCTTTATCTATTATTGATGACGATCCCAGAACTATTAGGGAAGCAGTAGATTCAAAGGATGGAAAACTTTGGAAAGAGGCCATGGTTGATGAAATGGCATCTTTGCACAAAAATGAGGCTTGGGATATGGTGGAGTTGTTGGATGGAAGGAAACCCATTGGAAGAAAATGGGTGTTTAAGAAGAAGATGAATGTAGAAGGCAAGGTGGAGAAATACAAAGCTCGGTTAGTAGAAAAAGGTTATTCCCAAGTGCTGGGAATCAATTTTGGTGATAATTTTTCTCTTGTTGCCAAGGTAGCTGCTATTAGATTACTTTTATATGTTTCTATTGCTTTTGATTTTGAGGTAGAACAGATGGAAGTGAAGACAAATTTTCTTCGTGGGGATCTGGAAGAAGAGATCTATATGAAACAACATGAAGGCTTTGCGGTGAAGGGTAAGAAAGAACTGGTATGCAGGTTAAAAAAGTCTTTTTATGGGTTAAAACAGTCACCAAGGATGTGGTATTAGAAATTTGATACATATATATTAGGACTTGGCTTCACCGGAAGCAAATCAGATCATTATGTGTATTTTAAATTAATTGGTGACATTGTTATTTATTTGGTCTTGTATGTGGATGATATGTTGCTGATTCAAAATAACAAAGAAATTATCTAGGAATTGAAGACCCAACTCTCCTCCAAATTCGACATGAAAGATCTTAGTGTTGCAAACTATATTTTGGGCATGGAAATTAAATGAGATCAGGCGAAGAGGAATCTAAGGTTAAACCAGAGGAAGTATGTCG
>APFE030590855.1:103264-114157 GCA_000404065.3 Pinus taeda
CAAACAGGATGCCAGCTCTCTGGCATTAAAATAATAGAAACCTGCATAACACATTCGATGATACATACTAGATTCTAACACAGAGGTGGGATGGCAGCCCCTCAAATGCTAAATATCAAGAGCACATGAAAAATGCATAATAGGCATAGCCTAGAATAGAGAAGAAGTGGAAAGTGAGCAATTAACAGCAAAAGAAGCTTGTATTAGCTGAAAATGAAGACCAGACACTGCAAGTATCAAAGTAGTTATAGTCTCCAGAAGTTGAACCTTACATCAAAACAACAACCATCAACCCATCTCCTCAATTACATCTGTTTTCTGGGTATATATAGAGTTTCATTTCAAAGATATTTTGTGGTTCTACGCATGGAGGGGTCATAATGGACCACCAACCGCTTTAACGCTATGATGGTGTCTCTGCTACAATCTGACTGTGTTCTGCAAATGAATTTGATGCTCTTTGGTGCTTTGTTGTCCTTCTCGAGCCGGTGGAGTGTTGTCTGAGAGGAGCGCCATAACTGATAAATGTGTTTAATTGCTCAGAGGTTGTTCCTTTCCTTCTTGGCCATTCTGTTTATTTAAAAGCGGTTGCTAAGAAGAAAATGCACCGAGGTACTGGATTCTGGCCTCCTTCTTCCTTCGAGTGCACGGGATAGGCTATGGACACAAACAACATGGCGGAGGCATGAGGAGAAAGATCAACAGTTCAATCGTGTGGATCGACGGCGGGGATCATCCTGCAGAGGGTATCAAGAGAAAATGGGAGTGGACAAATGTGAACTTTTGGATCTGAGGTGGGCATATCCAATGGCTATCGAGCGGATAAGGTGCACGGGCAATAGCGACTGGGGAATGGGCGAGACAGGTGGTAAGTGGTATGTATCGCACTGCCTTCATAGGTTGGGAGGTATTCGTACACAGGCTCACGATCACGCTTATCGCATGATGTGTGATGGACGGGACAAGAGGAAGACTGCTTTATCACGAGTTAACGCGTGGGCGGCTTGCAAGAGTGGAAGGAGTGAATGTCGTTGGATCGTCGGGACTGATCAGACGGTGGAGGATCGATTGCAACATCGCGTTGGTAGAAGATAGGGGGGTGTATCCTTATAGCGATTTTCCGATAACGATGAGACAACGGACCTAATAAAGGAATTAACAACAGTTTACAACCAGATCACATCCAATATGGGCCATCGGTAATCGACCATTGGCAAAGTTAAAGACATGGCTTATAACAGACCTCCTGAAAGCTATGATTGTGATTGCGATGAGACATGAAAGCGCCAAGTTATATGGTTGGGTCTTATGGAAGGTTTGAGCTTCGCGCTTAGGACTGGGGCTAAAAGGGGATTTGTCGGATTTCGGAGGGATTATTTGGGGAATGGAGGAAAACAAAAATCACAGGAGTATGAGAATATAGGTGGAGTGAAGGGAAAAAATGGAGGCAGTGGGGTGAAAGGGAGTAAGCGAGGTGAAGGAGAAGGAGGATGATAACCGGTGCAGACCTCTTCTAAGCAAGAAACTGAGGACCAAGCTTGCTTCCACTCTTTGAAAATCAGCAACATGTAGCGGAGTTAACATGGACCACGTTTCATAAATTTTTAGACTGGATCCATCAATAGCATTAATCAAACATCACAATATGTCTACATCAATCAATCTCCCTTGCACTAACCAAAAATGAATCAAACAACCAATTCTCTGAATGCTATAACCAGAACATAGTAATAGTACTAGAACCCAAACAGAACCCAGAACACTACAATAGTAAACAGAAGTAGCTAAAAAATATTTTATGAGACGTACACTACTTCAAATATGTAGAACTTGTGCATACACCGCTATACGAAGGCAAACCTGCATATACATTGTTTTAAATTACCAAACTAGCGTGTATACGCACCTTTTCTATACTGAACTTGCGTACAGATCTGTAAAAGATAATTTACCCTTTTCAACTATTTAGACATCAGTTATACCCAGATCATCAAATTTACAGATCAAGGCATGTGCCAAATATAAAAGATCAAAATCACACAAAGATACTTCTCTTCAGGCCTTAAGATCTTGACCCATCAATAGAAATTATCCTTCTTCTAGCACTTAGGTTCCTCCTTGATTCAGATCCAGCTATGAACCATAACTCAATCACCAGTATTCCAGATCTTTCTCTTCATTAGATATTCAATGCTTGAGTACCTTTTCCTAATGATCTCCTCCTTTTATAGTCTTAGGCCTTACTCAATACCATGGTCCAAAACCACTTAGAAGCAATACGTTGGACCAAATACCTGGGGTCAACACTTAGGTCAAGATACCTTAGATCAATACCATGGGTCAAAATACCATGGATCAAATACCATGGACCAAAACCAAGTTTTCCAACATGTACATGCTTTTCTTTGCGTAAAAGTGTGTGTATACGCATACGCGCCTTCTGTACTTCTAACCCGCATGTTTACACATCTTGGTCAAGGGGAACCTGCGTATATTTCTTTTCCTTCATTCTAAGAGCTTGAATTATGATCTATCATCTGAGTGAGTTGCCATCAAGGACAACACCTATTTCATAATGCCAATAGCAAGGAAATGTCCAAGAACTCCATCTCGTCATGGATGTACTTGTGTAGACAGTCACGGTATTTGAGCAACAAATGCCGCTCAGTATCCTTGGTACGCAGCTTTGTGCGAAGGGTATGGAAAATATTTGTGAAATCTAGCACATCTTGGTCCCTTCCTTGTCATAGCATGGTCCACTTTATGTATTTTTCCTGATAGCTCCTGATAGGGTAATACTGTTCATTGATGGTGTCTTGGAAAGAATTACAAGTGGGTGGGGCTGAAAATAGGGAGGGTTCACTCTCGTCCTTTTTCTCACAGTTGGTTTTTTTGGCTTAGGGGGTCCCGACCTAGGTTCAGAGTTAGTTGCACCAACCAAAACAACTCTACACTATTGGCCCTTTCAGAAACAACCCATGTAGCAGAGGTTGTAGTCTCACCCAAAGAAGTATGGGGGGATGCAAGAACCAAGTTTTTGCATCCAGAGACTAGTGTGATGTCTTTCAGTGCCTTGGATCCACTTCCACGGAGATCGATAAAATCGTAGGGCATATTACTACAACTTTGTTGAAACAACCTTTTGACTTTCACAAAGGTCCATGATTAGCCCTTGTGGACCTTTAATAGTCGATTTACCTACTTATGTGCATCAGAAAGAAATCCTAGATTGGTGTTCACGCGGATCTACTTAAGTCATTAAGAAACATGAGAGGAATCACTAGAGTCTTCATGAAAGTATTTAAACATGCATTACATACATTATTAATACTTATTCAAGAGAATCTCGTAGCATTCAATCAATAATTCATAAAACAAGTCATTCATCAACAACAGACAACGTAAATAGATATGAATAGAAATACACAATAATTCATTAGAAACTTGTCTTTATTGATCTCAATTCACAGATTACAAACTCAAAACTACCCTGCGCACATAGCTGCATGGGTCCATGCACTCAGTTGTGGATTCTACCTAGGCCTTCGTGCACTCAACTATGGAGCCTTTCCTTCTCTATCTAAGTGTAGGAAGCAGAGCCTTCCTGTCCTAGCCTCTTTAGTTCACCCAACTCTCTATCTTCCTTCTACTTCACTTCATTACTTACTACTTCCTTTTTCTAAGAATCACTATTTATGGACTTCTTTCAGACAATGCCATGGTCCACAGACCATGGGAAAATCTTAAGAACCGACTCAAAACTTATCCAAAAAAAGGGTCTAAGCCCCTTTTGACTCCTAATCATCTATGCGCTCCACATCCACAAATCACGAAGACTTTACATTATTTACAAAATTGTACCAAATTTTGGGTTATCTTAACCCCCAACTAACCCAGGGGACCCCATCCCAATAGGCCCCAAACACAAAGATTGTGACTCACCCTCAAGTCACTCTTCTGGCACCGTGAACTTACTGCAAAGATCCCGATCTCCACCTAAATCACTACAAATTCAAAAACACTGTGTTTCTTCCTTTTGAACCTCCTTGACCAATTTTTTAGTGGTTGGTCCTTCTATTGCTATCCTAATCATCCACTGCTTCTATTGCAGTCCCTTAAGATTATCTTGAATGGAGAGCATGATCTGATAAGCCGCATCTAACCAACGCTGCAACCTAGGATTTAGCTAGGCCTCTTTATTTTGTGCTTCTTTTATTTGTGCCAGTAGCTGATTTCCTTCCTGTAGCTTGGCAAGGCACTGCGCTGGAGCTAAGGTGCACTCAGTCACCCTAACCTCATCATATTGGCACTACATCTCCCTTATGTATGTGTTCAGTTTTTGCAGGTTCAGATCCTCTTGCAGATTGGTCAATAACTCCATAGCTTGATCAAACAATGTCGCATAGTCAGTGACTTTGGTATCCAAGGTAGTCATGCCTCCCTTAATTGTGATTGTGCACTGCTCTAGGACTTAGGCAGAGCTATGGGTTGCAACTTTAACTGCAGCTTTTCAATCTTCATGTTGAACTCAAAAGTGAATTGTCCAACATCTTCTTTAGCCTCATGAACACCAGCTGCTAATTTTCTTATTTTTCCTTTTAGCTGTGCATCCTTTGAGTTGTGAATTTCAGGCATTGTCTTACATGCCTTCGCTACAGCTGACTCTAGACATGAACTATGCGCCTATATTGCCTCCTTTTCTTTAAGATCTTGTGTCTTCTCAACGAACAATTGCTGATTGTTGACTTTAAACTCACTGATAACAGTGAGTGCTCGTTGTTCTTTGATCCTGAGCTCTTCCACAACCCCCTAATGTAATGCATGTAGATACTCAAGTGATAGCACGGGAAGGTTAATTCCCATGCTTTTTACTTTGTGAAGAATCGCACGCTATTCATCCATTTTTGCGTAGAATGACCCTTCAGGCAAAGGGAAGACTGTAACGTCCTACAGCCAGGCCAACTTCACGACTATATTCTTTCCTCGTGCCAGAATGGCTTGTGTGCCACTTTCCTTCCCGACATCTTCCTGGATTCTATTTTCTTGGAGTTGTAGCTCATACAAATCCTTCTGGACCCCCCCAAGCCTCTATATGTATTGCTACTTGAATTGATGCAACACTTATGTTGCGTTATCCTGTATTTTATCATTGACCTCATCGAGATCGCCCTCTATTAATACCATGGGATCAACCCATGTTCTATCATATTTTTTCTTCTTTCATGTTCTAGCCTATTGCTTTATGCCACGTCTTTTCAAAAATAAAAGGGCTACTCTGCCCTTCATCACCTCCACCGCCTTGGCCTGAAAGCTCCTCTTCCTATGTCTTTGACGAAGGTGACTTATCACACTTCTCTTTGTTTGCCTGCTCCTTAGTAGCATGTTATTGCTCGATGCGAGCCTTTTCTGCAACTTCCTTCTTTTTCTATTCTATTAGGGAACACGTAGCTTTCTTAGTGGCCTCTTTTATTTTCTACATAGCAGAACTTTTCACGCTAGTGCTTGTTCCAACATATAACTCAGAAGGGGTTCCCACACTATTCCTGCATGTCCGCTTTGGACACCAATTAGGGAAATTGGTGCCATTTCTTCTTTGGATCCTTTCGCGCTTGGATATAGACTCTATGGAAGTCAGCCTTGAACGCTGCATAGGTTGACAACTATGTGAACAAGTTTGGGGACAACCTTAGACGTTGACTAAGTACCATATGGATATCGATTTCCATAAGAGTGCACAAGATCTTTGTCTCTACAATCCGCGTCGCATTATCTGTAGACCATAAGGAGGCCAATTGTGCTGCTTCCTGAAATGCTTCCTCAATAGGAGGAAATTGGCTATCCTCTAGTAATTTCCATGCAATGAGCATAATGGATAACAACAACCAAGCGTAGTGGAACGGCTTGGTTTCTTCCTGGGTTTCTCAGAAGTTCTCTAGGAACTCCTCACAAAGGTATCTTTCCCAATTAAATTGTACACCTTTCGTGCACTACACAACAAGGGAAACTATTCGCATTGGAACTTCGTCCACTCAACATTTTCTCATAACCTTCCCTTCTAAAATCTGGGCAGTGAATTGAACTGCTTGGTCTGTTATGCAGAGAATGGAATACCCTCACGACTTCTTAAGTAGGCCATAACCCTTCTTCATCTTGTCTACAAGCTCTTTCTCCCCAGTCTTCCCTCCAAACTCCTTGGTCGAGTTCGCGCCTTTGTAAGGTAGCTGCGTGATTCTATGAATCAACATGTCCATGACGGTGATAGACTCTCCTAGCAATAAGAACCCATCATGTACCAGTGTGAGGAGCTGGGACACATAGATTGTATGAATGGGGGTGTGGTGATAATGTGACACCAAAATCAAATTGAGCAACACTGATTACTCAACGCCACAGACCGATTCCATCATCTCCAATGTTGTAACTCTCATTTCTTAGTAATAGACCTTGCACATATATTTGTCCGTTGCCAAATGTGGAAATTTAGCATGGTCCACGAGGTCCCAATCCTCAACTTTTAGTAATGGGATTCGTGTGAGTCAAGGACCTTCAAAGGAGACCTGCTTAGGTAGTAGGGGTGTGGATACCATAAATTTCCCGATATCAAGGTCCTTTGTAACCTTCACTTTTCCCTTCCATGGAGGGACATAATTTGGCTGGATCGTTATGGGTTCCACCTCTTCAAAATCAATATCCTCCATTCCCTATGATTCTTCTTCCTCAAGGTTCACTACTTTTTTAGGCTTCTTATCTTTCTTTTGTTTAGTCTATGTTTTGGTGGGTCTTCTAAGTAACGTGCACACTGGCACCAACTTCTTCTGCTTTTCCTTTGTTGTGGATTTCTTCTCTTTCATTGCAGGATGTTTGTCTTTCGTCCCCTCTATTTTAGTCTAAGAAAACTCAACGCCATGGGCACCACAGGAATAACCTCTACACTCAACACTTTTGGTCCTGGTGCATCGGGCACAGCTGCTTTCGAACTTAGGGCTTTGGCGGGGTTAGTGGTAGTCATTCTCTCCATAAACAAATCGCGGGCTACGTGGGAAACATTAGCTCATGACAGGAATTCCTCCCAGAATGCTCGACTGATGAGTGACAGACAATGAAATTAAGCAACAAGTCTTAGAGCAAAAAGTGTTCTCTACTAGACCAGCACACATAACTTATAGTGGTTTTTGAATTGAAATCTGACCGTTCCCCACAAATTCTAATAATAAATGATGTTTTGGCGATAGATCTCCAAATATTTTCGCCTTAATTGCTGCCACCCCACTCCACTTAATTGTCTTCTGTCCATCAATTCATGAGCAGTAACTCCAACGGTCATTTTCCTACTGGGCTGCATCATACCTTCCCTTTTGGCATAGCCTCCTGAGCATAGCTTCACTTATTGCATCTTCATCATTCTCTGTGCAACATGCTCGCTGCTTTGTCCTTCACACTGAGCAGTGTATTTTATAGTCTTGTTCTCTTGGAACTTCCTAGAGCACTAAGACTATCATGCTGCCATATATTCATTGCACATGATCCCCTATATACAACTTTAGTCTGCTCCCATTCACTCTTCCCAAGAAGGGTTCCCCATTTAGCTTCGCAAGCTAAACTACACCTCCATCTATAATTTCCTTGATAAGATATGGCCCTAACCAATGCATCTGGAATTTACCTGGAAATTTAGTGAATTTACTATCATATAAGAGGACAAGATTGTTTACCTTGAACATGTGAAGCTTGATATGGTGATCATGCCATGCTTGTGCGCATTCCTTCTATACTTGTTGATGGAATCCTGCTAAAAATCGATCTTCTTCGAGCTCCATCAGCTGTGCGAGCCGTTCCTCCCTGGGCGCAGTAATTTGAGCATAGGTTTTAATAAATTTTCTATAGTATCCCGTATTTCCTAGTGTTGCACGTAGCTGTTTAATGTTCCTAGTGGCTTCCAAGTTCATAACTACCTCAATATTTGTAGGGTCCACCATCAATCCTTGCTTGCATAAAACATCACCCGACAAGATCCAAAAAGGAACATAGAATATACATTTTTTCAAATTTAGCGTGATCTAGTATCTGTGACATGTATCCAACATTAGGCATAGACTTGCTACATGGTGCTTCACCAATCCAAACACCGTATAGTCATCAAAGTATACCTCGAGAAACTTATGAATGAACTCCTTGAACGTTGTGATAACTACTCAGGAAAACATCGCATGCACATTCTTTAGTCCAAATGGCATCACAGTGTACTAGAAACAACCCCAGTCCATTATGAAGGTCGTTTTGCCTATATCCTCTGGCGTGATCTTGATTTGATGATAGCCTGAAAATCCATCAGTAAAGGAATAGGCCTCATGGCCTCCAACATTGTCTAGTACTTTTTCTGTGAACAATGTCTGTAATGGATCATGGACACATGAATCATTGAGCTTCCGCAGATCTACGCAGATCCTTATTTTTCCCTTTTACTTCTTTTCTTGAACCACCATCGGGTTCACCCAATTATATTCTTCAATAGGTTCTATGATGCCTGCCTCCAACATCTTATCCAACTCCTAACGAACCTTTTAATATACTTAGGATTAAGGCGATAAGGTATTTGTTTAATAGGCTTTGTTTCTGGTTTCAGTGTGATATGCATAACACCCAAATCACTGATTATGCCCTTTAGGTCTGAAAAATTAGTTGGAAAGAGATCCTACTATTCATGGAGTAATTCAACAACTTTATTGATTGTATCGTCATCCTAGTAATCTCCAATTTTTGTGAACTTTGGTTCTTTCTCAGTGCCAATGTTTACTTGCTTTATTTCCAAAGGTGCAGAGATGTTTGGGTTTTCTATTTGTGGTCCCTCTACTTCGCGATGTCCTTCTACCTCCAGAATATTGATGTTCCTAGGGTCTTCTTCTTCTTATTCAATGGTCACATTATAGCATTCTAGTGTGTGGCATAGTTGGGTGCTCTAGTCTGGTTGGCTCCATTCCATAGGTTCCATCAGTGTTCTTAAGATAATCACTTTAATTTCCTACAGTGCTTCATCGATGCTTTCAAACCCATCCTCAAAACTGAAATTCAATAAGAACCCCTCCTTCAATACATCCCATTCCTTAGTGCCATGACAGAGCTCTTTCTCAAGGTACTAGTTCATAGGGATGGTATCCAAGGTATGAAAAAATATGTGTATCCACTCTGGATGCAGTTGTTTTCCTCATGCTTTAATCCAATTTTCTAGGTGATCATGTGGATCGTCTCTTCCATTATACTTCTCATTCATTTTGGTGTTAATCGGTGTAGAGCCTCTAACCTACACCTCATCATCCACTATTACCTACTATTTTTCATCACGTATCTCTCTCTTTCACCTCATTTTCCATGTAAAACCACCCAGATCATTACATTAGATGTCATTAAGCATGATCAAGTGATCTTTGCTAATGTGTGACTGTTTTGTTTAGATTTTGACATATTTACAGGCATTCTGCAGCTCTCTGCTGATTCCGCAGCTATCTGATGATTCTGCAGCCATCTGGAGATTCCATAGCCTTTTTGTTGTTCCCAAGGTTCCACGTGCCATTTTGCTAAAAGAGCCACATGGGTACTTAGGTATCAAGGTGCTCGAGGTTCCTGTGCCATTTGTTCAATCATCCACGTCATCTAAACCTCCGGTCAAACAGGGGCAAGATCTGGTCAACGAAGGTAGCTTAACGGTGATGCGTAAGCTGTTGGGTCATGTCAGCTCAAACGGTGACTTGCCCGTGTTACGCAGGATGTGGGGGACATAATCCAACTCTGGATTCAATGCCCATGACGACCAGGACCTCCAGCTCACCCACGCAGGCTCATGACGTGTTATTGCAGTTTTAATTACACATGACAGTTTGTTTATTTTCCAGTTTTAGCAGCACGCATAGGATATCCTTCAGATGCCTATAAATACTTGCGTCTGCGTACGCTTATGTTAACTTTTACTTGCTGTATTTTTACGAACTTGTTATAATTTTCGTGCATTCCCAAGACTCTGTTTCAATAGTGCTGTTCTAGCACTCTTGACTGTGAATTTCTGCACATGGAGTAATAGAAGCAGTGCTGTTTTGAAGCTTTCAACACTTTGAGTCTTCTTTGGGTTATGTGAATGGAGGGCCCCTGTTCATATTAGCCTTGTATAGTATTTTCATGTTCAGAATTTCTTTTTCTTAACGTATGTACAACATAATTCACTTCATTTTAATTCATTTTGAATCCTTTCTTTAAGCTGATCAGCATTTCTCTTTTGCAGGTTTTTGACCCGGGATTATTTGTGTGTTTATGTGTTTTCTTTGTATCTAGTGGTAGTTTCAGTTGACAGATTCAATGTTGCTGCCTTTTACTTTATTTCCATAGCTAATTTTTAGTTTTATTTCTCAAATCTATCTGCTAACATATGAATGGTCTCTTACTATAAATTTTTTATCTTTTAGAGATCAGAATACTAATCACTTGCAGCTGGCTTTGGATGCTTTCTAGACTAATCCTTAGCTACTTTCTAATCGTGCTTTACACAGTACTATGTGATAGAGGCAGAGAGTTAGAAAGAGCAAAATATTATCACTAGTCTTTAAAGTAGAATTTTTCTCATTTTTATCATTTCTTAGACTTACCTTTAGCTACTTCTTAATCGTGTCTTACACAGTACTATGTGTTAGAGGCAGAGAGTTAGGGAGAGATAAACATTATCATTGGTCTTTTAAGTGATTTCCTTACTTTTTATTTGCAGCAGCATGAATGGATTCTAAATACCATTAGAAAGTGGTTCTTTGCTTTCAGTTCATTTTAATTCATTTCCTTCAAAGTTTTCCTTTTCAGTAAATAGTTAGAAACCACTAATCACACACCCTCACTCATCTAGAATTCACTCCACAC
>APFE030590855.1:114167-177154 GCA_000404065.3 Pinus taeda
CATTAAGCATGATCAAGTGAGCTTTGCTAATGTGTGACTGTTTTGTTTAGATTTTGACATATTTACAGGCATTCCGCAGCTCTCTACCGATTCCGCAGCCATCTGATGATTCCGCAGCCTTTTTGTTCTCAAGGTTCCACGTGCCATTTTGCCAAATGAGCCACATGGGTACTTAGGTATCAAGGTGCTCGAGGTTCCTGTGCCATTTGTTCAATCATCCACGTCATCTAAACCTCCGGTCAAACAGGGGCAAGATCCAGTCAACGAAGGCAGCTTAATGGTGATGCACAAGCTGTTGGGTCACGTCAGCTCAAACAGTGACTTGCCCGTGTTACGCAGGATGTGGGGGACATAATCCAACTCTGGATTCAATGCCCATGACGACCAGGACCTCCAGCTCACCCACGCAGGCTCATGACGTGTTATTGCAGTTTTAATTACACATGACAGTTTGTTTATTTTCCAGTTTTAGCAGCACGCATAGGATATCCTTCAGATGCCTATAAATACTTGCGTCTGCGTACGCTTATGTTAACTTTTACTTGCTGTATTTTTACGAACTTGTTATAATTTTCGTGCATTCCCAAGACTCTGTTTCAATAGTGCTGTTCTAGCACTCTTGACTGTGAATTTCTGCACATGGAGTAATAGAAGCAGTGCTGTTTTGAAGCTTTCAACACTTTGAGTCTTCTTTGGGTTATGTGAATGGAGGGCCCCTGTTCATATTAGCCTTGTATAGTATTTTCATGTTCAGAATTTCTTTTTCTTAACGTATGTACAACATAATTCACTTCATTTTAATTCATTTTGAATCCTTTCTTTAAGCTGATCAGCATTTCTCTTTTGCAGGTTTTTGACCCGGGATTATTTGTGTGTTTATGTGTTTTCTTTGTATCTAGTGGTAGTTTCAGTTGACAGATTCAATGTTGCTGCCTTTTACTTTATTTCCATAGCTAATTTTTAGTTTTATTTCTCAAATCTATCTGCTAACATATGAATGGTCTCTTACTATAAATTTTTTATCTTTTAGAGATCAGAATACTAATCACTTGCAGCTGGCTTTGGGTACTTTTTAAGACTAATCTTTAACTACTTTCTAATCGTGCTTTACACAGTACTATGTGTTAGAGGCAGAGAGTTAGAAAGAGCAAAACATTATAACTAGTCTTTAAAGTAGATTTTTCTCATTTTTTAATCATTTCTTAGACTTATCTTTAGCTACTTCCTAATCGTGTCTTACGCAGTACTATGTGTTAGAGGCAGAGAGTTAGGAAGAGATAAACATTATCATTGGTCTTTTAAGTGATTTTCTTACTTTTTATTTGCAGCAGCATGAATGGTGTCTAATACCATTAGAAAGTGGTTCTTTGCTTTTAGTTCATTTTAATTCATTTCCTTCAAAGTTTTCCTTTTCAGTAAATAGTTAGAAACCACTAATCACACACCCTCACTCATCTAGAATTCACTCCACACACACCATCACTCATTTGTTTATAAATACATCACTCCGTCTTAGGAAGATAAATTAATCACAAACAACACCCCCCAAACGACAAAAAGCTTTAAGAGGTTGCTTAAGTACATATAGTACACCTTCACTTCATCAGCTTACGAGCCCCGGGTTGACAATTAATGATATCAATTTAGGAATACTAAATTGACCAAACAATCGGCCTGAACGGTAGCTTCATCATTCTTCTATAATCTCGCCATACAGAAAAACTATCCTAACACTTACCCCACCATCGTGCAGGTGTAGCATGCAGTGCCATTTCTAATTCTTGGAAGCGATGGTCCTCAAGGACTTCACACTCAAATTCATCCAAAAATAAATCTACATCAGTTAAACCATCATAATAAGGTAATTTTCTTACCTCTGACAAAACACAACGTAGCAACTTCGTCATCATATTGCATCGCAATGTAGATACTCCATGCAAGTGATTCTACCAATGCTCTAACTCCTCATCTAAATCAGAGGTTTCAGAACTTTCCCAATCCCATGCAATCCATCCATCTATCATTGGATTGGTCCAGTCCTTATCTCGTGCTGTTATTTTGTAAATCTAATCCATTTCATCATCACTTTCTTCAAACCGCGGACTGGTTCAGTATAATGTGCCCCTTCTACAGGGTCTAGAGGCACTATAACCCTAAGTGAATTTCTTTCAAATGACATCATCCTTTTCTTCAAATTGATGACCCAATTCATACAAATAACCCAGTCAATTCCCAGGAGCACGGGGTAGGGATTACTATTATCAACGATTTCTATAACTTCAAAGTCTACCACCATGCTTTCACGTTCGATATCAATTGTTACGCCATATAGCCGTCCCATGGGGATTATTTTATATTAGTTTTCCATCCTGATATGAATTGGAGACCACTACAATGCAAGTCTCCCCATCCTTTCCCATGTCTATTTCGGTAATATGTTCACATCAGATCCTAGGTCCAAAATGACCTGATCCATTTCATAATCACCTATCTGTGCGGTTAGCCTCATTTCTTGCCTGGTTCATGCCTTATGCTTGCCAATCTTTCTGACCGTGCAGTGTTCACCAGGGCCCTTTTCCTTGTTGGAACATTTATTTATTAGCTCCTGTAGGCCTTCCACAACCTTTCTATCATGCAGAAGTTTCATACATGTCTCCAAAAATTTAGTGAGTACAGAAGGATCAACATCTACAGGCGTGCTTACTTCTTGCATATTGCCTTGGCTTCCTGAGGTGGAGGCCTTAGCAAAGCTATTCTTGGCTTCCATAAAAGTTTCCTTAGTGCAATCCAAATCAAAGCTGGCTTCTTTTTCTGGTGCTTTTGCAGACCCATCCTTCTTCTTCAGGCTATTTACCTTTATCAAAACCAGTCGTCATTCTACTTCTTAGCACAATATTAAGACTTTGTTCTTATTCATGGGGCTCAACCATCATCATTTGTAAGTTTTGTGTAGGTTTCTGAAGCTGCGTTTTCTTCTCTTTAATTTTGGTTATTAGAATTGGGCATTATTTGATAGTATGGTCAAATTTTCTACAACATTGACATGATGGGTGTGTAGGATTCTGGCACTCTCGCGCATAGTGCCCTGGTTGTCTATAATTGTAGAACATAAGATGACCGTGACCTCTACTAGGTCCTCCTCCTCCTCATCCCCACCCTCAACACTGATAACCTCCACGCGCCCCTCCATCACCTTAATCTAGAGGCCGAGTTTCTACTTGCATCTCGTATGTAGGTGTTCTTTTCATCATCAAGTCATAGCTTCAACAGTGACGCTCATCGTGGCCCATAGATTTGCAAAAATTACAAAACAATTGTTGGGGTGTCTAAACGAACTTCTGAAGTAAATGGAAATTGTTTATTGCATGTCGCCTAGTAACTTGACAAATAGCACACCACAGCGCAGCCCCCATACTCAGCCCTGCTGGGGCTTCTGGCTTCGGGGGAATTGGCCCCCCTCCTGTAATATAATTCGGGTATACTAGAAAATGATCTTTATCATGCCCATTTCCCTTGCACTTCAAACATGAGACTTATGTGCACACTTCTCATTTAGTCTCCTTGTATTTCTTCAAACTTTGTAATTCTAGGTGCAATCTTGTTAATTGTGAGTGAATTTGTTGTACTCCTAGGTTCATATCCTAAATAGGTGATCCCTGCAGCCTCATTGCAATCTCCAAGGCCTATGCCTGTGTTTCTATTTTCTATTGTGATAGAGCAATTCTCAAGTGGGCCAAAAGCGATGCTATAGACCATTCGCGATGCTGGCTATCTATGATTTTAATGTTAGCTTCTTTGATATGACACTTCAACCTTTGATCAAATTTCCAAGCCATCTCATCGACCCTCATCATGATCTCTTTAAATCCAATTACTGACTCAAAGTCAGATTTAGGTTTACTAAACTCTTTGTTGAAAGTCGTCCTAGTCTCTGCTAGTGATGTAAGAGGATTATTAGAGAAATACTTAATATACCAGGTTAGCACATGTTCTTACAGAGTGGTAACCAACTCTACCTTATGTATATTATCATTAGTAATCTATTTCACTGTCCATACATCGTTCAAAACAAACCAGAACTACTTTGGATCTTCACTTCCTATGCCCTTGAAGATTGATATTTTCATTACATTCACCATGTTGAAAGGTGGAGGTGGAGGTGGAGGTGGAGGTGTGGGCGAAGGTGTATTTGATGGAGGTGGAAGTGTCGGTGTTGTGGATGGATGGTTTATTCTTGGAATCCCTTGAGTGATTAGTTGAACTGTGTTGCATGGCGTAGTTTGCCCCACCCCTTCGGTGTCACTTGAAGGGGGTCCAATTAGGGGACTATACTATGGTCGTGATCCTTTGTTGTTTCTAAAAGTATCCCAGTTAATGTAGCTTCAAACATCAAGGTAATGGAATCACCTATTTTTCACATAACAACATCTTAATCCAAGTATTCAATGATCTTAAATAATTACCTCGCGGTCCCTTGAATAATCTTCGCTCCGCTTCACTATAGCTGACTAAGGTATCAACCACAAATTATGTAACAAATCCTCCTAGAATTTGGTCAAGCCAATGGTCGATAGCCCATGCGAGCTTGTTTTCATAGGCTTATAGTCGTCGCACTAATTCTAGAGTCCACATTATAGTATTATCGAGCTTCCACCTTCCTTGACTGTCTGTCAAATTTAGCCAACCACTCATACAGTTCAATAGGGAAGGTGGAGAAGAAAATCTTGTGTATCTCTGTATACACGTACCTGTTCAACCACTCTTCCTTTAACAGACGTCGATTCCTATTTTCTTGCACTGCGAACTCGTGAATATTTCGATCCAACCACTTTTCAATTTCTTTCTTGGTCGGATTCCAATGATGAGACATCACACATCTCTTTTCGAGCAGATATCGGTCTCGACAATAGAAACATTTGTTGGCTTAGGGGGCCCTGACCCAGGTTCAAAGTTAGTTGCGCCAACCAACAAAACCCTACACTACTAGTCCTTTCGTCAACAACCCATGCAGTGTAGGTTGGAGTCTCACTCGAAGCGGTATGGGCAGATGCAAGAACCAAGTTTCTACATCTAGATACTAGTGTGATGTGTTTCAACACCTTGGATCCACTTATGCACAGATCGATAACCCCTTAGGGAATATTACTTAAACTTTGTTAAAACAGCCTTTAGACCTTTACGAAGGTCTACAATTAGCCCTTATGGACCTTTAACTGTCAATTTACCTACTTACATGCATCAGAAAGAAATCCTACATTGGTGTTCATGCGGATCTACATAAGTCATTAATAAACATGAGAGGAATTGTCACTAGAGTCTTCGCAAAAGCATTTAAACATGAATTGCATATATTATTAAGACTTATTCAAGAGAATCGCATACCATTCAATCAATAATTCATAAAATAAGTCATTCATCAATGACATATAACATAGAATGATATGAACAAAAATACCCAATAATTCTTGAGAAACTTGTCTTTATTGATCTCAATTCACAGATTACAAACTCAAAACTTCCCTATGCACACAATTACAGGGGTTCGCACACTCAGCTATGGATTCTACCTAGGCCTCCACGCACTCAGCTGTGGAGCCTTTCCTTCTCTATCTAAGTGTAGGATGCAGAGCATTCCTTCCCTAGCTTCTTTAGTTCACCCAATTCTTTATCTTCCTTCTACTTCCCTTCATTACTTACTACTTCCTTTCTCTGAGACTCACTATTTATAGACTTCTTTCATACAATGCCATGGTCCATGGACCATGAGTGAATCTTAAGAACCGACTCAAAACTTATCCAAAGCAAGGGGCTATGCCCCTTTTGACTCCTAATCATCTACGCGCTCCGCATACACAAATCATGGAGACTTTACATTATTTACAAAATTGTACCAAATTTTGGGTTATCTTAAGCCCTGAGTAACCCATGGGACCCCATCCCAAAATGTTTCCCACCAGTCCTTGACATGTGGGGTGGCTTTCAGATGTGCAAAAGTAATATTTTCCCGATTGGAAAAATCATGAACTGTAAAATATCTTTCCAACAGATTTAACCATTTATATATGGCATTTGCATCTATCAGGCCTTCTAAGATGGGAATATCAAAGATAACTTGTATCGTAAAAGGAGTGGCGCCTCCATAGTGACTGTTGGATGAAGATGCATCTATTGTGGGTAGCCATCTAAGATTAAAGAAAGGTTATCCATCATCGCATCCATTTGTTGCTGGAGGGATTCCTTGAGAAAATTTTTTAAAGGATCTACTGCCCCCTCATCTATATTTTCTTCTTCCATGGGAGGTCATCGGGTTTTGTGAGGCTGATGTTGTAATGTTTCAACTAGATCAAGCCCTAACTCTGTATACCCTGACCTTGTTGGGGACATGCAAAGAAAAATAGATAAATAGTAGACCGCTCTGATACCACTAATTTGAACTTAAACAGGAACACAAAAACTTACAGATATAATCATAAACACAAAGATGCAGTAGAAAAACACTTCATTTCATTAACAAAAAAATACTAAAATATTCTTACAAACAGAATGAAAATAAGATAGCTTGGATGATGGTAGCTTATCTATGAGAAGAGATGTGGTGGCTACATGCCTCTAAACTATGTTACAATGAGGCTCAAGGGCCCATTTATTATTGGAAAACATGAGAAAACCCTAACACCAGAAGATGTAACACCAAGAGTTTGTGGGCCTCATTAAGGTTAGTTGAGAAACCAACTTTCTAGGGTTATAACTTGGTCATATTATCTTCGTTTGATGCATATGGTACCTTGTTGGAAAGGTCTCTCTGAGTACTACAAGTTTTCATTGTACGCCCATACCTATTGCTATGAACTTGTCGCGGACCCCAAAAAATGTTGTTTAGGGGGTCAAAACTACTTCGGAAGTTCAAGACCCGAAAAACTTCTAAAAATAGTAAATGTTGAAATGAACAAGGAAACAGATGAAATTGATTGGGGGTTCTAGGTGGAATGGGCAGTTGGCCACCAATATCCACTTGGATCATAAATGAGCTTCATCAACCCTCCCAAACTTATGTCCACATAGTAGTTTTTTTTAGGCCTTCTCCTCAATGTCCTAGTTTATAACTTCAAAGATGATCTTCTTACTTGTCACACTTCTTTCTATAAGGATACATGGCATTGATATATATTTTCTCTCTTTCTTTCACAGAGAATTGTTTCGGTCCCTTTTTACAGACTATGATCTTGTCACTATTTCTTATTGCAATGAAGTTAACTTCAGGCATGCCTACATGTCACAATGTGATAATCCTTGCATATAGATTTTTTCCTCCATTCCTTATGTATATGACTTTTCATATAATCATAGTACCATAAAGAGATTTTGGATGCATAATGATAAAGTCATATAGGTTCATACTATTCCTTTTTTTCTTTTTGTAAACACTTCGTTGAAATATAACTTTTAGAAATTTAGATGACTTGGATCTTCAAAGATATTTTGTTTCATATACCTTATAAAAGTGTCATAGAACCTTTTGTATTAAAATTTCATGAAGTATCATATTTTCAGTCTTCTTATCCATGAGAGTTAACAAAAGATTAAATATAGTCTTTTTTTTTTGTCCTTCTTTGTTATCTTAAGTGTTATGATCTATATTTCATAAACATGGTAGTTTAATGTAGCTAGATAATGGTTCTTTTGAAGCTTGTATGTAGCCTTATAGAAGGCTCAGATCATAGAGATATTATCACAAAAACATAATTCACATGTCAAATGGAGAGAGGATACCTCAGAGGTATATTGTCACATAAAATTTTTATCCTTCATTAGTACTTCATATGCCACTGGGGTTTGTATGTTGCAAAAATTATGTCGTCTTCTTATAGCTTACATCACATAGATAAATATATTATACCTTTTTCCTTCATATAAAGAGATGATTATAACGCTAATTTTTTTGGCAAGATAATCCTTTGCAAGAATGTATAAAATGTTTGTCAGAGAGAAGATGTAAGAGATTTTAGTGTTGATCAAAAAGCCTTCAATGACGTCAAAAGAGAGAGAGATTGATGTTGTAATAATACCTTTAAAAATTAAGTAATGAATGCTTCTTCAAGATGTTACTACTGCAATGAATAATAAGCCAAAATGTTGTGATCTTCAAGCACCTCTTTTAACCTTAGCTTTGATACCACGTTAAGAAATCAAGATGTAGGCATATTAGTCCTGATTTCTCTTTCATGATAATTACTTGTGAGTGTTTGTTGGCTTTTCATTATTATTTTATGTTCTTCTTCATCAATTAATTACCAAAATGTACATGAAGAACATAAAGAAACAAAGTAACACAATAAATTAGGCTTTCGAAGCTAGGGCCAAAACGTGAAAAGGGGGAAAACCCATAAAATTCTCTTCATATAGAATCAGATCAAGGTGAGATATCCAAGACCCAAGACCAAAACAAACACTACCATCCAAACCTAGGTTAGCCATCTCGTGAGCACCAGTATTGCAGCAATAATGCTACAACTCCTGGGCTTCCTACTTTACTTTTATCAACCTGGTAGTTCATAACAAACTTGGAAGCAATGGTATTGTATGCACAAGTACTAGTTCTTACTGCAGGCTGTCACTTGGTCAGATGGCGCAAGATCACTAGGCACTCAAGCCAAATTCTATGAATTATAGAAGAAGCTCTATATGTGATGAAAGAAAGGAAAGCTTACTCTACAGAGGCTACTCTACTTGCAGAACGGAAAAGAAGACTAGAATGTAAAGTAAACCTAGCAAACCCTACTTAACCAACTAATCCTACTTTTGCAGAAAGAGAGATGGAAAACCATGAAATGAATGCCATTACCTACTTAGGAAGTAAAAAACATCTACTCAAGCTATTTCTAGAAGTAAATGAGCAAAAAACATATTTTTGGATTTTTATGTATTTTTATGTGAAATTGTCATGCATGTAATTTATTTGATTGTGAATGTGGAAGCAATTAGGTGGTGATGGAGGGAAGTTTTGGGACTTGAGAATATGTAGGATGGTGTGGATGGTTCCTAGGAAGTCTTAGGTGGCCTTCTGGAGGCTTTTCCTATAATCAGACTTCAAAAAGAAGCCTACAGGAAAATCTATAGGAGGCTGCAGGGGATCTACAAGCGGTCTACAAGAGGTCTATAGGACGATGTCGAGAGCCGTTTTGAGGGTTTTGAAGGTGTGAGAGTGGGTGGAAAGGGTATCTAAAGGCTAGGATGATGTGTTAAGGCACCTAGGGGTCACCAAGGATTGCTAGGAGAGGAAACGATGGTCGGGAGAGAGGAAGAAATCCTATGGAAAAACACAGAAAACTAAGGAAGATTTGAGGTGAACTTTGGGCAACTTGTAGGGCATAGATTAGGGAGAAAATGTGATGGCTGGTAGGCTGACTTGCTATGAGAAGAGATTTTCTACAAAAGGACCTAAAAATCAAACAAGGAGATCAAGCAAGCAAGGAAACTAAGTACATCAAAAAACATAATTTTGCATCAAGCTAATCTAGATTATGAGCTATGGAAAGAAATGCTAAAAAATGATATAATGAGAGAAATCATGGAAGGAAACTTATTGCAAGATAGAAATGAGCATAGTGAAAGATATCTAAAGCAAAGCATTAACCTTCTAACAAACTGCAACAGTAAAAATCTTATGGAGAAGGCAAATCTGTGTTTTTGTGGCAACAAGACGGTCTTGGCCTCAGTTCATGGTCCCAAAGGGAGGAAGGGAGGTCGAGGCTCTGTTGATTTACTTTTATATCTTCTTTCTATCATTGTTCAACCTTCTATGGAAAACTCAAATTGAAACAACCTTCTAAATCACCAAAAGAAACCTATTCTTAACCAAGAAACAAATTCATATGACAACAACTAATTCATAAACTGAAACAAAGCATAGAAATACAAACAAGAGGAGATTGGCTCCTTGGATTGGGCCCTAACCCAAGAGCTTCAACCCTCTGAGGTAACTCAGTGCTAGCTCAAAAAAGATCTCATCTTTATTATCAAAACAATAATAGGATTACATGAAATTGTCAACAAAAGTAAGCTCGAAGTTGAGCAGAGCAAAGCTACAACAAAAATTTGAAAATTTGTCTAACTTCCTAATGAGGCCCTAGGCCTTTCTACTTATACAACTGAAGCTCCCAATAGCTTCCTTAAAATCAGGGAGGCTTGGCTCCTAACACTCGAGATAAACATAAGTTATCCTCCACTTTCTCGGCTGCCACCTAGTGCATTGATTTGGTTGTTTGTGCTCCGAGCTGCATGAAGGAGAATTCAAAGTAGGGAGTCATAAATGAGGGGGATACCCTACTATAAATCCTCTCCATTTTACACTTCTAACTATTTCTGCCAATTGTCCATTAAATCTTTGACTTTGTCTTCAAAATTCAACAAAAATATGCATTAAACGCATATTAGACTCCATCGCATCATAACCAACCCAACTCACTCCATAAGCGTAAATATAATAAAAAAGCATGCAATAAGCTAAGAGAATGGTTGATTAAACTATGTTAGGAGGAAAAATGAGCCCATATAATTACCCATTTATGGGGCTCATCATCACCCCCCTACTGAAGATGTTGCTCATCCTCTGAGCAAGTTAGTCCCTCTCCTCATCTTTGATGGCCCTGATGGCATCCCTGACATCCCATGATTTTGATGTGAGCTCCTCTTCTCTATCATGGAATCCTACCTTTCTGTCCACCTCTTCCCATTGTTGTTGCTCTTCTTCCTCTTTTCTGCCTTCTAGCATGCTTAATAGTAGTGGGGGACTCAATCTGAGGCCAATCCAATTGGCTTTAAAATTCTTCATAGAGTGCTTGTATAGTGGCACTCTCCTTAATGCTTTGTTCATCCTTGTTGGGGAGTACCACTCCTTGATCTGCAAACTGTGTGGTAGGGTGTTCCATCTCCTCATACAAGTATGAATACAATCATCCCCAAGTAATCTTTCCATATCATCAAAATGTGCAATGGCTTGAGCCTGATCATTGATATACATAGGGGCAATTTGGGGATTATTTGAAAGCAGTTGGTGTGTGCTGATGAGAGCCATGGGATCTGATGGTTCAGCTGTGATCATTAATGGCTCATTCTGCTCCTTTATCATCAACTTTCTTATTTTTGTTTCCCTTAACTCCTCATGATTCATCTAGGATGCCATGGCCATTAGTTGCACGTCCCCTAGCCTAGCATTGGGGTCTCACACATTCATGTAGGTGAGGGCCATGTTATGCAAATAGAACTATGCTATTTTTGCCTTGTCTTCTGATGAACTTTGGTCACACAAGTCCATAAATTGTCTGTAATCTTGGAAATGCATTGTGCCCCTCTGTGCCAAAGTCTTTATCTGAAACTGCAGGCATTGGTACTTGAGGTATAATCCATATGATTTTGCTGGTGTTCTGCATTGCAGTGCCTCCATGGACCAGCTGGCCATGCATGCTAGTTGTGTCTCCTTCTCTTGCAGCTATCTTCTAAGTAATGCATTTTCTATTTCCAAGTGTATTCTTGTGATTTCCTCTCTATGTCTTACAACACTTAACTCCCTGCTCATTTCTCTAAGATTGTTCTCCATGTGGCCAATATCCTCTACTCCCTTGGATTTGACGATTTCAATCCACCTATGGGTCCTTATTCTTTCTTTCTCCAACTCAAAGAAAAGTGGGATTGCAAATTTCTGTGGAATTATTCTTCCCCCCTCAAGAAGATTGTAGTAAGAGCCCAAACTAGGTTGGGGGTTAGGTTCTTGAGCCTTTTTTGCTTCCTCCTTCCCCTGTGACTGTTCTTCTAGTCTTTTTTCAAGTTTTTCGGTCTCCTGTAGTCTTGACAGGGTCTCCTGTAGAACAGTTTGTGCCTCCTGTAGAATTGTTTTTGAGTCCTGTAGTTTCACTCTTTCCTTTCAGGTGGAAGATCTGGGAGTCCGTCTTTCATATGTGATAGGGGTTTTAGAGAGAGATTCTTCCCCTTTGACAATGGGTGAATCTTCAATTACAACGGGCACTTTAGAAGAAGGCTAGGGTTTCCCTTCTTTAATTCTTATGCTCTTCCTAGCCCTGAAATACATTGAGGTTTGCCTCTTCCTCTTTTTTTTTGGTTTAATTGGGGTGCTAAGGGCATTGAGAGCAACCACTGCCTCTCGTTCTAGGGTCTCAAGAGACACCTCAGTATTTTCTACCCCTTTTTCTTATACCTTTTTCTCTGTCTCTGTTGGTTTTGTTTCCTCCTATTCTGTTTTGGTTTCTTCCTCCTCTATTTTGGTTTCTTCCTTCTCCCCTTCTTATTCCTCAGTTTCTTCCCATTCTCACCCTTGCTACTCCTCTTCCCCACTATCGGAAGGACTGATATCATATGTGAGGGCCTTTATGTCATGTTTCAGAAAATCTCCCATGCTATGGGGATTGTGAAGGTATGGAGGTCTTCTTCCACTAACATTTTAATTAACCCATGGTGAGCCAGCTGATTTGGACCTCCTACCTTCAACTTAATGCTAGAGTCTATGAGGGACTGTAGGAGAAAATAGGGGATGCTGAGTTTCTAGGGTGTTGGAGTGTCCATGCCATATCTCACCTGATGGAGAAGTCTAAAATGGTAGCCATAGACTATGTTATACCTCCCTTCATAGGAAATATATTTGATGATTTGGTAACTGACCTCATCCCAAGGGTAGGGTATGCTTGTCCTTCTAATGCCATTTTTGTCTTCTACAAGATGTTCATTGTTTTGGAAGAAGTTTTTCTTGGCAAACTGTCCAATTGGATTTTCATATTTTCTCCAAGGTAATCCAAGAGGAAGGGTGGTAACCCTACTGATAAATTCTGGGGTGATTTCCATGGAGTGACCTCTAAAAATAACAATGGCATGGGTTATTGAGTGAGGGACTAAAGAAAGGGCAAATTCTTGAGCAACTTCTTCATCAAACCCTTGGAATTTCTCAAAAAATGGTATCCAATTTGCTCTAGTGAATATGGCTACTACCTGGGGATGTTCATGGAGCCTGGTTGAATTTGTAGGCTCCTTCCTCATGAATCCCCCTGTCATTTTTTTTATACCTCTTTTTAACACCAAATGATGGAGACAAGAATTTTGTAGAAAACAGGAAAACAGAGAAAAACTGTGTTTTTTTCTTAAGAAAACAGGCAAAAATGTTTTATGTAATTCCTCTTCTTCTATGGACTCAATTCCTCATTAAAATTGTATCATTCCTTGCACATATTGATAATCAAGGTGGGTATGCACATAAACTACCTCCTCAAGCTAGAAATCAAATGAAATCCCCGTGTTTTCCCCTTAAAAACAGCTTACTGCCCCTCCCGTAGAACTGCCTTTAGGTGCTCCTGTAGAACCTATAGGTGCTCTTGTAGAATGATGATACTAGGAGGATGGATGAAAGCGATGGAGAATGATGGTTTTGAGGCTTTGGTGGTGACAAAGAGCTTGTTGCAGCTAAGTGGACGAGGATAGAATGAAAGAAAAGGTGGTAAAGGAGTTTCAAGGAGGAGTATTTATTTCTTCATTTAGATATTTTCGGTGATGGGTAAGTTGGCAAAAAATGTACATTGCCATATTTGGACCATTGGTCCCCACTCACCTTGTCATCATGCTTTATTCCCGCAATCACCTCCCATCATTTCATTGGAGTTTTCAAACCCTCCACTACTTGTCCTTGGGATTTTTCTCTGAGTTTGACTATATGCACATGTTGTGGCAACTCCAAATGAGCACAGTCAACTAGATGAGGGTGGCTACTTAATTGACCACCTTTTCTTGTTCAACCCTAACCATCTCATTCCCTTATGCATATTTTTAAATTACACCAACGCAACAAAGGAGTGGGTTAGTCACTTACCTGTGAGTCGAATCTATGTGTTGTGAGGCATTTTGGCTCCTTTTGCTACTGCATGCCTATATTTCCTTTGATGCATGCTTTCTTCTTTCTGATGTGTGGCTGGTTGTTTTGTATAGGTATCCTCTAGCTGGATCTAGCTTCAAATGTCCCCTTCAATCACATGGTTGCACTTCTTTTACTATTGTGGCTTGATTTTAATGGGATCAGTTGCTACATGAATTCCTACAGTAGCTCTTGTAGCTACTTGTCCCTTTAAAATTTTTAGTTGATTTTTGTGTTGGGAGTAGTGAGGATGATGCTAGAGATGTTGATGGAGATGGAGAGGTACTTGGTAAGCTACAAGTGAGATTTGAGGTGTTGCTCCCTTTATATTTTGTTTTCTTCTTTCTAAAAACTGGTTTCTGTGTTTCCCTGTGGCGGAAGGGAAAAAAATGATGATGATGATGTGATGCAGGTGTGGGATGGATGGAAAGGAGGGTGGATAGTTGTAGGATGGTTTACATGCTCCTCATGAAGCTTGCCAGCCCCTCAGTACTGCTTTTGGAACCATTTATGGCTCTGGGTGATTTCTACAGGAGCCTCCTGTAGAAAACATAGGGCCTCATGTAAAATGCACAGTTTCCGAAAAAAGGACACAGTGGGGTGGAAGAAAGGTCAAAAATGATGGAAAAGAGTGTGGAGGAGATGAAATAGGATTTTTGGCATCTTCTCTTGCTCCCTGTGGTCCTCCTGCAACTTGCAATGCATATTAAAATTCAATTTTCTTTTTCTTATTTTCTCTGTTTTTTTTTTTGAAAGACAACTAGGGTGCCTCAAGGAGGGTTTCACCCTAATTGGCTGCCCTAGGCACCTCCAAGGGAGGTTTTCACCCAGGGATATTATTCTCTTTTCTTTTCTCTCTTTTTTTGCATCACTGGGCCACCGCAGAAGAGGTTTTCAACCCAATGATGGGACTTAAGCGCCTCATGGAGGTTTTCGCTTGAGTCCTTATTATTTTTTTATGTTTCTTCAGTGTGTGGAGGCTGAGACATGCCCCACTACCATCATTGTTTTATTCAGATCTTCAATGAACTCTCGCTTGGAGAGGGGATTCTTGTAAATTTTCAACCTATGTCCATTGACAAGCATGGGGATGGCTTCCTCATCAATGGTTCTGATCAGAACTGAACCATTGTCATTGCATTTTTTCACAGTGTAGGGTCCTATCCATCTTGTCCTCAGCTTTCCCTTGAAGTCTTTATACCTTGAATCATAGAGAAGTGCCTAATCTCCCTCTTTGAATTGCTTCTCCTTGATATTTTTATCATGTCATATCTTCCTCTGAAACTGAACTACCTCTGCGTGGAGGAGGGCCTGTATTCTTTGTTCATCCAATCCACTAAGCTGGAGTAGTCTTTCTTTGTGTGCATGGCTAAGGTCTAGGTCCATCTGAGCTGCCATCCTTAGTGTATTGTATTCAATTTCTACTGATAGCAAAGCCTTCTTCCCATAGACTAGTTCATAGGGTGTGAACCCTATGGTGGTCTTCCATGTTGTGTTGTAGGCCCAGGTGGCCTCAACTAATTGGTTTGCCCAATATTTTCTGCTGCTACTCACTACCTTGGTCAGAATTCCTTCCAAAGCTTTCTTAGTGACTTCCAGCTGCCCATTGTCTTGTGGATGGTAAGGGGTGGAAGTCTTGTGCTTGATTTTATGATGTGTGAGTAGGTCTTCAATCAAATTGGAAGTGAACTGACTGCCTTGATCTGTGACCAACTCTCTTGGGTACCCGAACTTGTAGAATATATTTTCTCTTAAAAAATCAACTACTTTTTCTTCTGTTGTTGCTTTGATTGCTTTTGTTTATGCCCATTTTGTTAGATAATCGGTGCACACAATGATGCATTTCTTCTGTTTTGAAGGAGGGTTGATAGGACCCACAAAGTCCATGCCCCACTTCTCAAATGGTTCAAAGGTCACTTGAGGTTACATGGGAATCTCATCCTTTGGAGTAGGTTTCCCCATCCTTTGAAACTTATCAAATTGGCTGGTGTATCTCCTCACATCTTGATGAAGAGTGGGACAATAGTAGTCTACTTACAATATTTTGAAGGCAACCCTCTTCGCTGCAAAATGGCCTCCACAAGGCTCATCATGACAGGTCAGGAGAATGTAAAAAACTTCCACTTCCCTGACACATCTTCTCAAGATCTGATCTGGGCCAAGTTTGAAGAGATTTCCCCCAATCCAAGTGAAAGGGGTGCTTTTCCTCACGATCTTGCTCTTCTCCTTTGAGGATAGGTGTGGTAGAAACTGTGCTGAAACCAAGTAATTTTCTATATCAGCAAACCATGGAGAGAGTATTGAGATAGAAAACATGTGTTCATCTAGAATTTGATCATCCACCATTCCTTCTTCATCTACAAGAAAATTTACTCTAGACAAAAAGTCAGCAACAACATTTTCTTTACCAAGCTTATCAACAATGGTCAAATCAAACTGCTGCAGTAAAAGCAACCATCTAATAATGCGAGCATTTACATCTGGTTTTTTCATTAAATATCTGATTGTAGCATGATCAGTGTGCACAAAGGTTTGATATCCTATGATATAATTTCTGAATTTGTTTAAGGAATGCACCACAGCTAGGAGTTCCTTCTCGGTTACTGCGTAGTTTAACTCTGCCTTCAACAATTTTTTGCTTATAAAGTATATGGCATAAGGTAAATTTTCATCAACTTGTCCTAAGGCTGCTCCTATTGCTTTGTTCGAGGCATCCATGTGAACGTGGAAAGGTAGGGCCCAGTTTGGGCCTTTCAAAATTGGGGCAGTCACAAGTTTTCTTTTCAAGGTATCTAGGGTTTCTTGACAGTTTTCGGTCCATATAAATTCGACATATTTTCCGAAAAGACCAAACAACAGAGAGGCTAACTTGCTGAACTCTTTAATGAATCTTCTGCAATATCTAGCTAAGCCTAGGAAACTTCTGACATCTCTCACCTTTTGAGGAGGTGGGACCATTTGGATGATGACAACTTTGTTGGGGTCCACCTGCAGTCCTTGTTAAGATATTGCATGACCTAGCACGGTCCCTTCAGTCATAAAAAATTCACATTTTTTTGGACTAAGGGACGGGTTCATTTCAATACACTTGTCCAAGAATTTTCCTAGGTTAGATAAAGCTTGCTGAAAGTTAGAACCATAAGGAGTGAAATCATCCATATATATTTCCACTGCAGCATGAACTAGTTTAGAAAATATACTCAATACTGCTCTTTGGAAAGTGGCTAGAGCATTGCACAAACCAAAGGGAAGGACCCGATATGCATAGGTACCCTAAGGAAAAGTGAAAGTGGTCTGATCTTGGTCTTCCAGGCTGATTTGGATATGATTGTATCCACTAAACCCATCTAGGAAGGATAAAACTTTTTCCCCACCAGACCATCAAACACTTGATCTATGAAAGGCAAAGGAAAATTGTCCTCTTTAGTGGCTTTGTTCAATTCTAGATAATTGACACAAATTGTCCACTTACCATTTTTCTTTGGCACTAGCACCAAAGGAGAGACCCATTCACTGTCAGATATGGGTAGATGAATCCCGTATCAAGTAATTTTTGCAATTCTTCCTTAACAATGTCTCTAAGGGTTGGATTCATCCTCCTTTGAGGTTGCCTGACTGGTTTGCAATCTTCCTTAATGTATATATTATGAGTACATACTAAAGGGTGCACTCCCTTCATATCCTTATAACTCTAGACGAAGCCATCTAAATGTTTTCTCAATAAGCTGCACAGCTCCTCTTGGGAAGTGGATAGGGATGGATTGATTTTCAAGGTTCTTTCTGGGTTGAACTCTATATTCTTAACACAGAGATCAATTAAGGGATTGTTTTGGGTTTCTTTCACCATGTCCTCTAATGGAAAGGTACTATGGGGTGGATTCTGAATTAAATTTTCAATGATATCATCCTCATCTTGCGGTTTCCCCACCATGGTGGTTTCTAATGCGTAGAATAGAATTCATCCTCATCCTCCTCCTCCAAACAGAGAGGTAGATCATGTTCTAGCAAGGGTTGGGTAGGAGGGTATAGGACTAACTGTTTGGACATATGCCCATTCTTGATGGTCATGTTCCCAACCTGATAGCTGATATAGGCATCAGCAATAGCCAACTAGGGTCTTCCCAGAAAGAGAGGATACCCAGTGAGCTTTTCCTTCGGCTGGAGAACCAAGAAATCAGCAGGGTACTCCCAAGAATCAATGGAGACCATCACATCTTCCACAATCCCCTCAGGGGTCATGGTGGAGCGGTTTACTAGTTGCAGTACTGTCGTGGTCTTCCTCAAGGAGCCCTGGAGGTTAATTTTGAGCATGGTGTCCTTTTGTAATCACATTAGTGGCAGCTCCTAAATCAATAAAGGTGTGTCGGATCATGGTTCCATTGATGTGGACATCAACTACTGAGCTTCTAGGGTCTAGATATTTCGGACAGATTACCTGCCCCAACATCAGGTCGGATAGTTGTCCTATGACATTGATGGTTGGGGCATCTCTCTTGCGCCTGCCTGGATGACTAAAGAACTTCTCTTTGATCAACTGATTGTATATAGGCACATCTTTTATGGCTTGGAGAAGTGGTATCTTTACACATAACTATTTCAATTCTCCCAAAAGTTTAGTTTCTTCTGGGGTGGGTTGTGTTGTCCCGGATAGTCTCTCAAGAAAGGGTGGAGTTGCTTTAGGTTCACTTTCCTCTTTATCTTCCTCAACCTCCCTAGGGGGAGGCTGGTTATCTGGGAGAACCTTCCCAGACTGTAGGTTAATCTCCTAAATCTCCATAGCATAAGTTGGGCATGATGGTTCCCCACTGTATACTTGTTGAGCATGTCTGTTGTTTGGGTTCAAGTTCGGCTGGGCAGACATTTTGGGTTAACTTGGTGGAGCAGGAGGAAATGCTTGTGGTTGAGCAGGTGGTGGAGGCAAAAGCGCGGGAGGAGAGTTGTATTGGGGCCTCCACCCTTGATGAGATGCATTCCATTGAGGTTGTGACTGAGCATAGGATTGGAATGAATCAACAGCTAGTTGGGCATGGTATTGAGATGGAAAGGACCAAGGAGGAGGTGTGGACCAGGAAGGATGAGCAGGAGGGTCCCAAGAAGATATGGAAGTGAATTGGTTTAGGTTTTAGTATGCATGAGATCTCCTTTGCATCCCCTGCTGGTATGGTCTAGGTCCATGCAGTCTCCTTTGGTTCATGAAATAAAGTGGTTCAGTGGCTCCTTCGACGCCTTGGTATATAGCTTTAAGTCCAAGCTAGGAAGGGCACTTGTCTGTAGAATTATCTTCTTCACAGAATGAAAAAAACTCTATAGAGTTCAACAGGCATTTGTTTCCAGGATGCCTCCTAGTGCACCTAGGCCAAAAAATGGCCAAATCCCTCTCTGCTTCCTCTTATTTCCTTTTGATATGCAAGGTATCCAATTGCATGGCAAGAGTCTGCAACATCTCACTCCTAAAGTCTTCCAGCATGTTTCCAAGTTCACCTTTGACGGATGAATTGGATGAGGAGGTACTGGCTATGGGTTGACTCCCCCTACCTCTCTTTTTGGCTACTATAGAATGGTTTCTAAAGACATTCTTCATGTCCTCATAAGGTAGTTGGTAGATGTCTCCCTTGGCCAGTAAATGGAGGGTGTCTAGAAGGTCTTCCAAGATTCCCCTAAGCAGGACCAACTTCAGAGATTAAGGGTCAAGTTTGCACCTGGCCCTTTTGTAACTGAGCTGGAACCTCTCTTCATATTCTTCCAAGGATTCATCACTTCCCATGGTCACTCGGAAGATTTCTTCCTTGGTATCTTTTAACATACAATACTCTCGGTATTTTTTATTAAAGGCCTGCTGCATCTGAGCCCAAGTTGTGATGCTATTGCCAGGTAACCCCATGAACCAGCGCAATGTTGCATCCTTGAGAGTAGAAGGGAATAGTTTCAACTTTTGCTCATCTTTTGCATAGTCATAGGTTCAGCAGATGATAACAAATTCAAACAAGAAGGTGTCAGGATCTTTTGTGGTCAAACCATGGAAGTGAGGTAGGGCTGAGGGACTTATATTCTTCATTTTGGTTTCCCCATTGGTCTCCCAAATGGGAAAGGTACCCTCTATTCTTTCACCATTCCCCCTAGCATTTCTGTTCTCAGCCATTGTCTCAGGAGGGATGTTTTGTTCTTCTTCTTCCCCTATAGGTTTTTCAAATATCTCTAGTTGTTCACCTAAAGGTTCTTCTTGATCACTGTCACTGAAGAAGAGAGAAGGTTGGCTATGTGATGTAGTGGGGGTGTTGGGCAAGAATTTTCCTGAATTATCTCTGTTCCTACGAGGCATGAAAGGAAGTATTTTTGGTTGCTTTTTTTTTTTTTCACTGCTTGTACTTGCAAAAGTGAAATTGATTAAACAAACAAGTTGCAACTAAGTGAAATGGACTTGCTAAAATGAAATTGCAGAGCTGTAAAGGAAAGCAAATGAAAGGTACAATTGAAAGCAAGGAAATGACTAATCTACTTTTGCTGAAATGGAAATTGCAGAATTGAAGATGAAAGCAAGGAAATGCAGAAAATGAAAGAAACAACTATTCTACTTTTGTTGACATGAAATTTGCAGAATTGAAAATGAAAGCAGGGAAATACAAAAACAAAAAGAAACAACTACTCTGCTTTTGCTGAAATAAACTACTTAGCCGAATGTTGCGATAGAAAATAGAAGAAAGCAGTAATCACAAAATACTTTGACGCTTCCCTGGCAACGGTGCCAAAAAGTGGTGAGCACCAGTATTGCACCAATAATGCTACAACTCCTGGGCTTCCTACTTTACTCTTATCAACCTGGTAGTTCATAACAAACATGGAAGCGACAATGTTGTATGCACAAGTACTAGTTCTTACTACAGGCTGTCACTTGGTTAGTTGGCGCAAGATCACTAGGAGCTCAAGCCAACTTCTATGGATTCTAGAAGAAGCTCTATATGCGATGAAAGAAAGGAAAGCATACTCTACAGAGGCTACTATACTTGCATAAAGGAAAAGAATACTGGAATGTAAAGTAAACCTAGCAAACTGGAATGTAAAGTAAACCTAGCAAACCCTACTTAACCAACTAATCCTACTTTTGCAGAAAGAGACATGAAAAAACATGAAATGGATGCCATTACCTACTCAAGAAATAAACAACATCTGTTCAAGCTATTTGTAGAAGTAAATGAGCAAAAAGCATCTTTCTAGATTTTTATGTGAAATTGTCATGCATGTAATTTATTTGATTGTGAATGTGGCAGCGATTAGGTGGCGATGGAGGGTGGTTTTGGGACTTGATAAGACGTAGGATGGTGTGGATGGGTCCTAGGAGGTCTTGGGTGGCCTTCTGGAGGCTTTTCCTACAATCGAACTTAAAAAATAAGCCTACAGGAAAATATATAGGAGGCTGCAGTGGATCTACAGGAGATCTACAGGAGGATGCCGAGAGCAATTTTGAGGGTTTTAAAGGTGTGAGAGTGGGTGGAAAGGGTAGCTGAAGGCTGGGATGATGTGTTAAGGTGCCTAGGGGTCACCAAGGATTGCTAGGAGAGGAAAATATGGTCTGGAGAGAGGAAGAAATCCTATGGAAAAACGCAGAAAACAAGGTAGATTTGAGGTGAACTTTAGGTGACCTGTAGCGCGTAGATCAGGGAGAGAATGTGAGGGCTTGTAGGCTTAGTTGCTGTGAGAAGAGATTTTCTGCAAAAGGACTTGAAAATCAAACAAGGAGATCAAGCATGTAAGGAAACTAATTGCATAAAAAACATAATTTTTCATCAGGCTAATCTAGATTATGAGCTATGGAAAGAAATGCTAAAAAATGCTATAATGAGAGAAAGCATGGAAGGAAAATTATTGCAAGATAGAAATGAGCATGGTGAAAGAAATCTAAAGCAAAGAATTAACCTTCTAACAAACTGTAACACTAGAAATCCTATAGAGAAGGCAATTCTGTGTTTTTGTGTTTGCAAGAGGGTCTTGGCCTCAGTTCATGGTCCCAAAGGGGGGAAGGGAGGTGAAGGCTCTGTTGATTGCCTTTTATATCTTCTTTCTAGTTCAACCTTCTATGGACAACTCAAATTGAAACAACCTTCTCAATCACCAAAAGCAACCTATTCTTAACCAAGAAAGAAATTCATCTGACAACAACTATTTCATAAACTGAAACAAAGCATACAAATACAAATAAGAGGAGCTTGGCTACTTGGATTGGGCCTTAACCTAAGAGCTTCAACCCTCTGAGGTAACTCAGTGCTAGCTCAAAAAGGATCTCATCTTTATTATCAAAATAATAATAGGATTACATGAAACTGTCAACAAAAGTAAGCTCGAAGTTGAGCAGAGCAAAGCTACAACAAAAATTCAAAAATTTGACTAACTTCCTAATGAGGCCCTAGGCCTTTCTACTTATACAACTGAAGCTCCCAACAACTTCCTTAAAATTAGGGAGGCTTTGCTCTCAGGACTCAAGATAAACATAAGTTATCCTCCACTTGCTCAACTGCCTCCTAGTGCATTGAAATGGTTGTTTGTGCTTCGAGCTACATGAAGGAGAATTCAAAGTGGGGAGTTATAAATGAGGGGGATACCCTCCTATAAATCCTCTCCTTTGTCCACTTCGAAATATTTATGCCAATTGTCCATTAAATCTTTGACTTTGTCTTCAAAATCCAACAAAAATCTGCATTAAACACATATTAGACTGCATGGCAACATAACCAACCCAACTCACTCCATAAGCATAAATATAATAAAAAAACATGCAATAAGCTAAGAGAATGGTTGATTAAACTATGTTAGGAGGCAAAATGAGCCCATATAATTACCCATTTATGGGGCTTATCACCATCCTTAAAAGTTTCTCCATGAAGTCATAGTGAATAAAGTCAACATTGCTCAAACATCTGAAATATGTTTACTTCCTAAAATTTCAGCCCTATAATTTCAACTCCTATAGTTTTGGCCCTCCTTAAATTTTTGGCTTGTGATTCCTTAGAATAATTTGCAGATCTAGCGTAAAAAAACTCTAATTTTCTCTTTCCTTTAACTTTCCTCTTTCTCTCTCCTTTGACTTTCAGTGAAATTCATGTTTTTCTTACACATAAATCAAAATGATAAATTGGTACTCCAATGAGGTTGAATTGCTCTCTTTTCATACACATCAAAGAGGTTGATTGGGTGCTCTTCTAGGACGACTTGTCTAGAAGGGATGAATTGGGCTTGTGGAGGACAATTTGACTCTTTTTACTCATAAAATTCTTTTTATTTTCTCTTGCAAAAGTCCAAATGGGACTTGACTCAAAAAATTTTCTTTTCACTCATGACAATTTTTTCTTGACTCAAATAACCCTAGAAGCATGCAGAGCATGCTTTCACTAGAAAATAATAATAACTAGCATTTGCACTAGATGTTGCAAAGGAAACGCCGTAAGGCATAAATGTAAATGGTCTTTGAAAATAAGAATTAATAAAGACATCTTTTGCAACATTCACAACAAGAACCTACATTCCAATACTCAGCAAAATAAGTAGTTATGCACACACCTTTGAAATGATCAAAAAAGATTCTTCAAACTCTAAATAGCAAGTGATTCCCTAGAATATAAAGTGGTTGCCAAGTTCCCTAAGTATAGCGATAAAGTTACTCTAATAGAACCACCAACAACAACCTGTCAAGAAGACATCATTCCCAACAAAAATCTGCATTTCAGAAACAAAATAGAGGCAGGCAGATATTGAACAAAATTGAGATTGTGAATCAAAAAACTAAAAAACTGCAAAAGTACCATTCAGAGTCAAGGACTATGCACTCAACTTGGTGTGATCAAAAGAGATTCCCCTAGAACCTATATGGTTACCAAGTTCTCTATGCACTCATAAGATGCTTCAACAACACCACCATGAGCAATTATCTATCAAGAAAGCAAGCATATTGACTAAATAATGGAATTGTAGATAAATGAAGAAATCAATATTTAAGAAGATAATAATTTAATCAAGCCAATAAATAAAAACTCTATAAAAGCTCATATTTCTACATTAGATTCCACTTTCCTCCTCACAGTGGATAAAGGTGTCGTGCATAGAGCATTCCATCTCATCTAGCATGTAATCATTAGCACACCTCATAATATTATGGAAACCTAATTTATCACACATGTGACCAATGATCTTAGGCAATTCCAGACTACCTGATTGAATATAGTCATCACTATTTTTAAAATCTCTTTTTAGCACAACACTCGTAATGGTGCACAACCCAAGAAGATAATTGTTCTTTCCATAAAAAAATTACAACATTAACTAGTTTTACTAATCTGGAACTATGTGATCTATTGATGAAAACAACATCAATCAACAATGTGCTCCTCTTCAAGCTCACCTCCATATCCAAGGAATGATGGATCAAATGTTTCACCCCATTCCATATTAACAAGTGTAAGAACCTACAAAATCAATCTAGAAATTGGAGAGATACTCACTGCAAGGTAAGAGAATGAAATACTTAGGAGACAACATAACTAGTTTTACCAACCACTCTTGAACCCTTACTTCCTTTGATCATAATGCATCATCATCAACAATTTTCTCCTCTACAACTCCACATGCATACCCAAAAAATGATGGATTGAATGTTTCACCACCTACCATATGAGAAAATTTAAGAACCTACAAAACTCGTGAGCAAGTGAATGCATTATCTTGGAGCATCTCCTAGGTATTATCCTTCCATAAACTATAGATATGTTGTGGGGAAATGCATTGCTATCATCATCATCTATTGTTCATAACTAATCAGAGGGATATACACGCCATATGTATGCACCATAAACTCAAGCTTTCCATTAATCCATTACTCAAAAAGAAAATCACACATTTGGAAAATTCAAGTGGAACAAAAAATTTAGAATAAATGTCAAAATTAAATCCTTCACATCCATATTCTGTCTACATTGCATGAATGCAGAAAAGAGTGCTAATATTGTTAATTGTTAGGAATTTTGTGTTGATTTCAGACTGTAAATCATGATTTTGTGTTTTGTAACCAATACTAGAGTTCTAATAATTATGTCCTCTTCTTCTTCTTGTTTTTGATAAACTACCAGAATTAGTTGCATAATCTTGATCTAGTGCATCCCTCACTCTTTCAATATAGTTTGAGGGTCCATGAGCTTTTGTGCAATAACATGCATTCCCTTCTTCACTTTCAGGTGCATCAATTATCGACCATTCATAGCTAGCTAATGTTTTTCTTCAAAGAATGTTATGCATATACAGACCAACATATTCCCCAAAAATACCTGACAAATGAAGCGCCCCTAGTTGATGATATCCAAAGCAAAAATAAGGGCCTTCTAGCTTGAAGCAACACTCTGGGAATAAATCTTGGAACTTTAGCATCTTATGGGTATCCATGATTTATCCATTTCTCTAATGTTCTTTCTCCCCTTACTGCACTTGATAATTTTGTAAGTTGGTACTCATATGCTGACCCTGTTTTGGTGGTCAAAAGTATTGAGAATGTCTTTGCACCAAATGTTTCATTTATAAAAGTAGGCCCCAACACACTAAAAGAGACATAATTAGGTGTCATATGCATAAACCACTTCCACTTTCTTTGGAATAACTATCTCTCTAACATCAGACCATCCCTGCTAAGGAGAAAAGTGACCCAGAACTTTCTCCAACCAAACTATGCAAAGTACAACCTCTAGATGGTACCAGAGAAATATTTTTTGTTCATGGTTTACCCTAATTATGTTTCTTCCATGATGGCCTTAACTTCATGTCAAATTCATACAACTCTCCAATTGTACTCACAATGCATGTTACCTATGATTGCAAGGTCCCAACATTAGCAATACCTGCAATATCACCATGATGTCAACCATGGTTTATCCACTTAAGATGATGCAATTGTGAGAGCTCTAAAAGTGATCCATCCTCTATTGCAAAGTACAATAACGTGCTATTTGTTGGTGGAATTATAGATCTCAAACGCACATTTCTATTTGAGTCTTCATCTGAATTATCTATGCTTGAAGATGATGGGAATAATGGCGCACTTTCAGCCCACAAAGGTTGTTTGTTAGCATCTACTATCAGCTTGTTAAAAAACACCCAAGCTTCCAGAGCTTTAGATGCCAAACCCATCGCATCCACTATGTGCCCAATGTCCATAATTTAATATATCAATCTGAATCTTTGTATTAAAAATCTTTCCTTTCTCCAAAGATTATGCTTTCCTTAGGCACTTGACATTCCTTGTTTTCTGTTCTTTGTATTGCTTCTGGAGGCACTGGATTACGGGATCCTCAGCATAGCAACGAGGTCATGGGAGTGCACATATGGTGGAAATGGCTCTCGAACCCACATACTCCTTGGGCAATCGTCTGGATAGCTAAGTATGCTAATAATAGACCAGTAGATGACTTAATTCGGCTCAAAGAAGTTGGCATAGGCTCTCTAATTTGGAATGCTTCCAAACAACATAAAGATCTAATTCAACAAAACAGCTTTTGGGAAATCAGGAATGGAGATAATGAAAGGTTTTGGGAGGACTCCTGGCAACAAAGACCCAAATTGAAGGACCTACTCACACCCCACCAACTTCAGGATTGGGTAGAGCAACCGACGATTAAAGTAAATCAACTTTGGGAGGAAGCTCACACCAAAGGTTACAGACAATGGCTAAGCTCGAACCTCATGCTTGGGCAAGGCACACAGTCCATCAAAGATAGCCTGGACAAAGAACTCTCAAACAGGGAAATATGCCACTCTGATAAGAAAGATATCATTAGATGGGGTTATGAAACGAGAGGTACCTTCACATCCCAAGAAGCATATCATATAATACTAAGGGACCAAACCGTCAAGGATAGCCTCTGGCACAAAGTTTGGGATCCACCAATTTGGCCAAAAATCTCCACCTTCCTCTGGTTGCTGTGCCAAAACATAATCCTTACTTGGGATAATCTAAGGAAATGGAGTTTTCATGGACATTCCATCTGCCCAAATTGTAAACAGGGAGAAGAAACTAAGGAACATCTTCTAACCTCATGTTTGTTAGCAACCCGACTTTGGGAGAAAGTTAGCTTTAGATGACAAAAAAATGGAGGAAATAAGGAGAATTCCACCAGCACTATTCACTCTTGGGCACCTCACCCTTATAAGAGCAAAATATTAAATGCCTTGTGGTAGCTAATACCAGGTTTCCTCATGTGGACAATTTGGAAAGAGAGAAATAGTCGCATCTTCAAGGACCATTCCTCTCCATAGAAGTTCTATAGAACAACATGTGTCGAAACATATGAGAAACCTTGATGCTCCAAACTTGGCTTGATGATGACTTCCCCTCCACTCCACAGGAACAAGATATATGGGTGAACTGGAACCTTCAGTGGAACCATAAACAAGCACACCAAAGGAAAATCCCTCCATCTCGAGCTACACCTGACAAATGGACTCCACCCCCACCACCCATGGTATAGCTCAACTTTGATGGAGCATCAAAAGGAAATCCAGGTAAAGCAAGATTTGGAGGAATATTCAAAAATCACAAGGACAATGTTCTCCAAACATTTATGGGGTCAATCAGTTGGGATGAAAACAACTCAGCTAAATTAGAAGGAATATGGCAAGGAGTTCTCCTTCCTCATAGCAATATATTCTTCCCACTCATAATTGAAGTGGACTCTCATATTTTAATTAATCTGACCCAATAACTAATATTTCTACAATGGGTCAACTCATTTCGGGAGTCTACAAGTTCTCAAAATAGTAGTGTATTATGTAATTTTACAAAATGATAGAATACATCTACAATGGGTCAACAACTGCTAACTAATTATTTATATAGAAAATTTATATTTCGATATATATATATATATATGATGAATAAATAATTATTTATATCGAAATATTTATTTAAAATGAAGCAAAATTTTCATAATCTTAATCCATAATTTAGGAAACATTGTTTATATTTAAAATTATTTTTATTAAACTATTTCTATAATATAAACCAAAAAAAAATATTAAATTTTTCTTTATAGGCAAACTTTTCAAAAATTATATATATATATATATATATATATATAATATAACTTTAATAATTATTTATAATCTTAAATTTCATGGTATATATATATATTCATGTGTTTTAATACAAATTTAAAAAAAAAAAAAAAAAAAATAAAAAAAAAAAAAAAAAAAAAAAAAAAAACACTTATATAAAAAAAATCACAATTTTCACAAAAATAAAACTTCATATAAAAAGTATCACAATTTTCAAGCAAGATTATAGTTCTATTCTATTTTTTACATTTAGTTTATTTTTCAACCAATTTGATGTGCATGGTGAAGGAAGAAAATGATATTTTCTTCGTATTCTTTTGTATCAACCAATACAAATAAAATATTCAATTCTTCACCAATTCCTTTTATAAGTATACTTCCTCGAAATTGTAAATTGTGTGTTATTCATAACTTATTGTAAACATTTATAATTTGCAATCAAATGATTAGTGCTCAACAGTTTCAAAATTGCTTAACGTAATAAGTGAATGAGTAATTATGAGTAGTGAATATTTCACATGTATCTCACTGAAAGACCTTATATATAAATTAATAGTATACAAGTTGCTTAACTTAGAAAAATAAGAATTACAAATAGTATATAGGATTTCTGTTTCAAGTGTTTCATATAATGTATTATGAGATAAGTGGCAATATTTCTACCAGCTGTATGACTCAGGTCGGTCATAAGCGATAATATTTTTTTCTCACAGATTCATCCTCAATCGAGCATCATCATCACAAGATCCATTAAAAGGCCGCAGGAGATCATTTTCAGGATTCATGGTGTCATCCTCAAAGGGTGATCAGCAATCCTCTGCAGGATAAGTTTATGGCTTAACAGATGGGTGTGTTAAACTTTTCCACTTCTGTTGGGCTTCATGCATGAATACAGTTATTAGAGATAATATGGCTATTTGCTTTTGTCAACCACATGTTAATACGCCTTACCTGTTAAGACTCTACTTCGTCGTTGGAAATTCTACTTCGTCGTTGGAAATTACAGTGGATTACAAAAATCGCCAAGCTTCTCATTCTCTATCGAGACGCTGGATATGGTGACTGTGTGAAACGTAACAGTCATAAATACAAATGGATATTATTATGAAATAATCTTGGCTAGTTCAGGCACATTCGTGTGTGTTTGCTTGATCAGAACCTCTGAGAGTGATGATCCCTTTATCAGTTCGATCGAGTTGAGGACTCTCAGAAAAGGCATGTATGCAGAGGCTAGGCCAGGAACAATGTTGAATCTTGGGACGAGAAGAGTAGTGGGTATAAATTCAATGGCAAGGTGAACATTTTGAAAATTTAAATATCTAAATCTCAGCGTAATGATCTTTATTGCAATATTGTAAAATTATAGCTCTTTAAAACTCTCTCTGTGTAACAATGGAGTGTTGAGAATGAAAACACTTAGTACAAGGAGCTTGAACTTTGAGCCTTGTGGTTTGTTACATAGCTCTTGTGATATTTTTTATTTAATCATTGAGTTGAATAGCTTTGTATGGTAAATTAAGCAGGTATCCTCTTGACAACTTCGACCGCATTTGGACATCCGATGGAATTTTAAGTGCCGAAACTAAAAAACGTGTACAGCCTGTAAGTTCTAAAATGCCAATTTCAACAAAGAATACCAAGGACTTTCCTCCAGTTGCTGTCATGCAAAAGGCATGGGTTGTAAACAGCTCACAACCCTACTTTGGATTCTCTGAACGATCATTCGTGCAAGGAACCAAATCATTACTTCTGTTGTATTTTGCAGAGAACGAGCGATTAAATGTGTCTGAGTCGAGATCTTTTTACATCACAATAAATGGTAAAAAACGGTCTGAAAGCATTACTATGGTGCGAAATTATTCTGCCATAGAGCTACCCTTTTTATCCGATACAACAGATATCCAATTTAATTTAGTGAAGGCTCCTAAGTCGACGCTTGGTCTGATAATCAACGCCTTTGAGTATTACATCCTAGTTGATACGCAACCGGCGACTTATTTACAAGATAGTAAGTTCCCTCACCAAACTTTTCATGCTCAAATTATTGCTATTATTATTGAATGTCTCACCAAGTAGCTCCCAAATTGTAGTTGAAGCTCTCCACGGTATCAAAAGGAGTTTCAACATAAAAGATTGGATTTCTGATCCTTGCTATTTGATCCAGTGGAAAGGAATTGGGTGTGATAGGAGCTCCGCCCTCATTAGAATATCGGAAATGTAAGTTTAATTCTTTGATTTGCTTGCAGCTTAAATTATAAAATTGATTTGAAGAAGAGATGTAGTGTAATAAAGCCAGACACCTTGTCCATTTTCTATGCTCACTTGGTTTCTAGCTCCGAGGTTTAGAAACATTACATGGGCCCACCATCAGCCTGCAATAAGATATAAATATGATATCAAAAAACCATACTAAAGAAGAGAACATAATATGTTTTGATCGAATATTCACTCATATCATTCTGACAAATTTGTCATCGAACATTTAATCTAGATCATGGTTTGACTCATGGTGTTCAAAAGCCAATTCCATGAATATATTGACTCTCCTGGCAAGATTCCATGGGAGGAGACCCAGTAACAAGTTACAACCATTTGTTTGAAGCATATTTCTAACCCCATCGACATTTCTTATGCAGAGACGGTTCTAAAATAAATCTCTGCAACCAGAATATCACCAAATCTATACCAACAGCTACCGTTATGAAATCAACATGTTTAGAGGGTAACTAAGTGCGCGGTTCATACTATTTGCCAGGACCTCCATCCAATGCAATTAGCACATCCCAAGTAATAGAGAAAATCAAGTTCACAGAAAAAGATAGGGTTACAAAGCTGAGAAGAGCACCTCTAAAAGTGAGCTCCTAGAAAATTTCAAAATACTGGTGTTTTCTGGATTAGAATATACCTGAGAATTCTTTAAAAATGCATTGGCAGCAATCCTACTTCCTTTGTTGTCTACAATGTAATCTTTGACTGCCCTTCTGGATACAAGAGCGGCAGAGAAACCATCTACTCTCAACCACCCGCTTAAGGTAATGTTGTCTAATGCTTCTGCAACCCTTGGCACTATCAATTAAACAGAAAAATATTGTTCATCCGAAGCCAGGGTGATGACTCCTCTTCTATCTTTATCTTTAATTTTTAGAGATCTGATGAGCATCTCCGTCCATATTTTTATCCATTATCTAATCGAAAGAATGAAATGGAGTGAGGTGCATTGTATCCTAAGATCATTACTATTTATCATTTCAAAACCGCAGGAACTTACCATTTCTCTGTTTGCAATGACGTATGTGTGTTCAAGTACTGTTCTTTCTTGGTCTAGAGAAAGTGATCTCGCAGCTTCTGGATCGGCCTCCCAAAAAAAACAAGGAGTGCTCCCATTTTTAGCCATCAATCCAGCTTAAATCAAACACAGAAACCTTCAAAATTTGCTTAAAACTTAGAAAGAGTGGAGCACTGTGCCACGGGCTCTGCAGTATACAGAGAAGAATTAGGAGCATCCATGTAACCGTATCGATCTTCGTCACGCAATTGCTAGGGATTTATTAACCGCCTGGAGTATCAATCTTCTTTGCGCAATTGCTAGGGAGCTAGTAACCATGTGGAGGTATCCATCCATCTTCGCTGTATAGCTGTTGGGAGAATCTGACGGTAGAAGATGCTTCTATCGTCTAACATAGATAATCGATGGTCCATAATCGCACACGGTAGCAGCTAGGGGTGTTGATCTCAGAGGGAACGCCTTACGGCGTAATTATAGTATTTTTCTATCTTTTTTCTTTTTTCATGAAATACATAATGATACAAGTCCAATGATAATTATGAATACTAAACCTAATTACCTTTTTCAAAAATATGTACCCTAAGTAATAAATGTACGAAATGAAATAAATACAAAATATTTGCATCAAAGATCAAGCTGGCATCAAGAATTTTTATTTTCCCAATCCTCTGCTAATTATTATAATTTGACCAATGTCTATCCTCATTGATCAATTTCATGCTAGTTTGTGTATATTTGTGTCTTCATCACTTACACATTTCATGCTAATAGGTTCATAACACCAATTTTCATGTTCATTGTCAAATATAATTCCTATCCTGCCACAGTATATTCACAAATGTCACAAAATAATTTCCAATAATCCTTGATTATAGTTAGCTAGTATATATGCTTAATAAAAAACACCTCTACAGGTAAATATCACTCTTTTTAGCATTAAATTCATTGAATACATGTGTCATTAGGTCATCTCCTTGGTTGTGCGAGTGTTAAATTGCATTTATTTTGAAATGTTATGAAATGATGGATGTTCTATAAAACTATCAATAAGCCTTGCAGTTGTAAACTAGTTTCTTAATTGTGTTCTTTCCTTTTCTATGTACTCATGCTTTAGGCTCCATAAGATTTTCAAGGACTCAATTTAAGTTATTTGAAATAAATCTTATTGTATAGGGACCAAATGAGATCATCTATGGATATTCACAATTGTGGTTCAATGTACAAAGGTGATGGCACAAAGTTGTAGGCATATATGATAACTAGAAAGGATACATATTTTCATTAAGTCAATATTTATAGATTTGTCAAAAAATGTAATGTTTCCAGTTTTCTCATTGTTAACCTGTAAAGAAATCCTCTTGCTATGGATTTAAATATTAATACTAACCTAAACTTAAACACTAACTAAAATTAAAAAAAAAATCACGAGAAAAATAACAGTAACAAGTGCTTTCATAATTACAAATTGCTAAACATGAGCACTACAGAGCTGTAATGTAAATTTTATAAACACAAAGGAAGGAACCACCACTTTACATGTATGGTTTGGCCCACACCACTACTACATCCTGATATCAAATAAAACAAGCCCACATCTGCATAGTAATCCACACAGTTAGTCACCCACCCTTATTTTGCACCTGATATACACTTTAATAGGCCAAAACTACTAATTATTTAATTAAAACATATTGTTATGTAAGAAATGTATGCACGAATGAATATCATAGAGAATGAAAGTTTATTTTCTGTAATAGCCTTGAGTTAAAATTTCATTTAATAAAGTTAATAAAGTGAAAATAAGACCAAGGTCATGGGACATGTATTCCAAGATGAATGTTGGGAAAAACATCCTAGTGGGTATTCAATTCAGTTTATTGTGGCTAAGGAAATTGGAAAATTCATTGGCAAAGGAAAATAGGCATTAATTAGAATTTTATTTATGAAAATAAAGGAAAATAAGATAAAAGGGAGATGAAAGCTCACAAGTTTTCATGAGAGTAAAATTGAAGGAAAAATAGAGGAATTTGAAGAAAATAGAGGCCTTAATGATAAAAAGGTTTTTGAGGACAAGTTCACATTTTTTTGTCAATTTGGATTTGGAATTAGTTTCAAAGAGAGAAAAGCACCGAGAGGAGGAGGCAAGCAAGAAAGAAAAGGAAGAAAAATGAAGGACAAGAAAGGAAGATTGGATCAAGCAACTTCAATAGGAAGACTTGCAGGTAACAAGTTGCATGCGTGATTTCCTAACTGGTTTGTGAATGAACGGTACATGCATTTGTGTATTTGGTTCTCTTGCTATCGTTGGCATGGGTTTTTGTAATAGCCCTAGTGAAAATTCCATGTAAAAATATATATAATGCCACAGTGATCGGACACATATTCCAAGTTGAATGGTGGGCAAGACATCTTATTGTGGGTGTTCATTTGGTTGTTTATGGCTAAGGAAATTGGCAAAGGCAATGGCTAAGGCTTTGGAAAGGAAAAATGGAATTTTTGGGACATTTATTTATGAAAATAATGGAAATTAGGAGAAAAGTAAGGTCAAAGGTCACATTTTTCATGTGAGGAGGAGAATGAAGGAAAATAATGGAAAATGAAGAAAATAGAGGCCTCATTAATAAATAAGGCTTCTGTGGATGAGTGGGAAAGACTTGATCAATTCAATTTTGGAGCTCTCTCATTATTCTCTCTCTCTTGTACTCTTGGAGACAAATTTTTATTGGAACACTCTTAGTGGGTGTGGCATACTTATATTTTTGGAGTAAGAAGGCAAAGGAAGAGAAGGAAAGTGCAAGAGGGCATTGGGATCAGCAACTACATCATATTTTCTTGCAGGTACTGAGTTGCATGTATGTTTCCTTCACTAGTTTTGGCATGCATGGCACATGCATGTGATTTCTTGGTTGTGATCCGTCATTGGCATGGAGGATTGCCTAGATTGACGGTGAATTTCCTAGCCTTGACATTTATTGAATAGCCATGGTGATTGTGGGTTTACCTTCATTATTTGTTTTTGGTTGGTTCTCATGTTTCCTTAGCTTGGGATGAATTACTAGTTCTTGGAGCCTTGGTTGGACAAATTCTCTGGAGCTCTATAATAGCTTGGGTTGAGTTACTAGTCTTATAGCCATGGTTTGACAAATTCTCTAGAGCCCTTGTTGGGTTGAGTTACTAGTCCTAAAGCCTTGGTTGGACAAACACTCTGGAGCCCAGCGACAGCTATGGGTTGAGTTACTAGTCTTAGAGCCTTGGTTGGAACAAACCCTTTGGAGCCTTGGATGGATGGGATAGAGAACGATTGGATGATTCTTTTGTGATGTCCAACCATGAGGTGGAATCACTATTTGATGGGTTGAGGTGGATGGCCTCTCCCAGTGCTGGATGAGTTTTGCTTGATGTGTTATTGAGATCCCACATTCATGCTTGGAATGTGGCATGAGAGTGAATGGCTGAAGAGAGATTTGGCTCAGCCATTCTACAGTTGGGTAGAATGTGGAAGTCCCATCCCAAGTTTGGATTTTTCATCATTTAAGAAAGTTTATTTCTCCTTGTATTTCTATGAGAATTTGATGGATTGTATGTGGTCTATATGATTGTACTTTCATGAGTATTTTTGTCTCTATTATGTTGGTTATGTAGGTGTTTCATGATAACAGCCATGTATGGTTTTCCTCATGTTTTTACTTGTAATTGAATGATAAATGTATCTATGACCTAATGGATGGAATGGTAGTTGATGTGTTGAGGTAGCAATGGTTCTTAGTGATTCTCAGCTAAGTATGAGACCCCTATGCTCAGAATTGTTAATTACACATTTTCAATATGTTTGATGAAATTCCTGTCATGGCTAGTAGGAGTCCAATCAAGGTCTTGAACAAGTATTTTCTTTAGCACTGTAATTTCCATGTTATTTTACTAATATGAAGAGATGGTTAAATTTTGGGCAATGACTTGGGCTATGGGCATGAAAAAGTGGCTCAAATCCCAGAGTCATTGGCATAGCACTGACATTTTTGGTCTCTGGTTGTTGGTAGGCAAACCTATGAGAGCGATTTTGGTTTTCTAGTCACACTCATGCCTATAACATGGGAGTGATTGAGCCTTAAATTGTCCAAAAGATTAGTGGGACCCCAAGGCAAACTGTCTAAAGTATTGGATTGGTTCTTGTGGGTCCTATAATTGATAATTAATGTTTGTATGGTGTGTTTTCTTTAGTTTCTCTTCCTTAACATGACTTAGTAGGTCAAATCATATCATAGTGGCCTCTTGTTGCATGTTTACCTTGGTTGTGTGGTTGCTTGGGTAGATGTGGGAGGAGGGCATTACGGTTTTTCCAAGTGTGATAGTGGTTTCAACCTTTCTTTGCAAATTTCATATAGCCATGGTGTGATGGGGTTATTTTATTTGGTTAAGCCTTGGATTGTCATATGGTTTTGGAACTAGGTGAGTTGGTCTTAGGAAAATTCTTGAGGGTTGGGGGTGGAGGTGGTTTAATCTCTGGGAAGCCATGAAAAGGTGGGTGGAGATATGAAAATTATTCAAGGTATTGGTGAAGAAATTGTGAGGAATCTAAGCTTGTTTTAGGCTTAGTGATCTCTTAACTCATTTTCACAGGATCATGGTAGCTTAAGGGTGGAGGTGGTCTAACCTCCTAGAGGCCCTAGTTCTTTATGTTTTAGTTTACTTATGTGATCTCTTGACTGGTTTTGGTGAGATAGGGGGAGCATGAAGGTGTAATTTGTTTAATCTTCATGAATCCTTGGTTTCTTATGCATCGAGTCCCACATTCATGCTTGGAATATGGCACAAGGGTGATTGGATGAAAGAAGGATTTTGTTCAGCCCAATCTATGGTCGGGTGGTATGTGGAAGTCCCTGAGCTATTTTCCTATTGTATTTCATGAGTAATTGTACCTTTATTATGTGACTTTGATGTTTGTTCTATCATGGTTACTATTATGGTTATATGTTGGCTTTTAGCATGGTTCCCTAACAGGTTCTAGCTATGGCTCTTGATATGTTTGATTTGTTGATGAATGGTTAATGAATGCATGAGATAAAAATTTTTATTTTAGGTATTATGAGAAGGCATTAGACCTTTTCTGTGATTCTCAGATAAGTTCCAAACCCTATGTTTAGATATGCATTCATGACCTGTAGATTACATGTTCACCATATGTTTGACGAAATGACCTTCATGGTTAGGCCTGGTTCGGTCAAGTTCTTGATCAAGTTTTGTATGAATTTATTTCTCTTGATATTTTTTATCATTTTAGAAAGTCTCATTGAGTTATGGGCAGTGGTATGGAGGCTAGCCTACAATGGTGACTTAGAATCTGGGACCGTACCCTCTGAACTAGATGATTTGGTCCATAATTGCACCCTTGTAGGTGTATGCATGTGATTGGAGGCCTATAACAACATCGAGGCCTTTTCATACATGTTATTGTGGGCCCAAGTCACTAAAAACTAATTTTAGCTCACGGTTTCAGCACTTGGAATGGTTGTTTAGCTCTTAGGTATCTTATGGCTCCTGAGGAAGGTCAGTAAAGTTCCAATTTTTCGACTCCACTTCCTTAACTATACTTAGAGGTTAGGTCATGTAATAGTATCCCTCATCCCATGTTTACCCCAACATGCCATTTAAGTTTGGTAAATGTGGGAGGAGGATTTTTAGATTAGTATGAGAGCATGGTTCAATACTTGGATTGAATGGGCATAATCGTTTTTTCATTAATGAATTTCAATGTCTATGTGGTTGTTATGCATGCATTGCCATGGCTATGATTGTTGTAGATGAGGTCATTGTATGAAGTTGGTGTTATCATCCATGATGATGATATATTTATATGATTATGTATATACATGTATCGTGCTAATATGGATTAATTTTGCAGATGAGATAGCCTCCTCTGAACTTCACTAAGGTATGTTGATTATGTTTATATTTAGTTTCTATGACATGGTATGTTTGTAGCAAGAAGAGGATAAAATATTACTAGAAAAATGGTGAATTATGATTCACAAGGCTCTCCTTATAGATCATATGAGCAATGCAAATATGAGTACTCTCCGGATATAGCAAACACCTTAAGAAGTTTAAAGGAAAAAATTTGAAGTTCCAAGGTAGATAATGAGATAATAATTCAATAACAGGAAATGATTACCAAGGAACAATAGAAAAAAGAAGAGGTCAATGAAGTTATCCTTTAAAGTTTGTCATACTTGCAAAGACAAGGACAACCACAGATCAATTATGGATAAGAGGACAAGAATAATGAAGCATATGGTAGCAAGTCTCATGGTGGGCACAGGTTAGATAGGGATGAAACATATAGAGAGGTAGGTTCTTGGATACACCTAACAAGAGAGGTGGTGGGTATGGGTTTTATTCTAGTTCTAGTTTAGACATGTATCATGGTCATGATTGTTATCATCTTTATAGAAGGAGTGATAGGGGATACTTTTTGGATGAGTTCAAGAAAGCCAATTCACCTACATTTGATGGATATTTGAAGAAACTGGAAGATGCAAAGGCATGGTTACTTGGGATGAATAAGTTCTTTGTGTTGCATGACTATACAGAGAACATGAAGGCCAGAATAGCTATTTTTAGCTTCAAAGGGAAAGAATAAATCTGGTGGGAAGATGTGAAGCATGTCAGAGACATCAGGATAGAGGAGGTGAGTTGGCATGAATTTAAGAGACTCTTTAGGAAGAAGTATTTGTTAAAGAGGTACTATGATTGTAAGGCCAAGGAGTTCTATGAGTTGAAGATGGTATCTATGAAAAATAAAGATTACATTACAAGGTTCTTGGAGTTGTTGAGGTATATTTGTATCTTAAGGACGAGAAGACAATAGTTCAGATATTTATCAATGGACTTCCATTATAATTTAAGGATGGGATTGAGTATGATGAGCCTCAGTCGTTGGAAGTAGTCATTAGAAAGTTGAGGAACTATTATGAAAAATCAAAGTGTAAGACTGAGTCTAAGCAACATTGGAAAGGGAATGGCAAGACTAAAGGTAAATAGCCACAAAAGCGGGTAAGACCTCACGAGGTAGGTGAGAAAGAAAATGTTTCTCCTTACAATAAATTTAAAGCAGTAGAAAAGGGACATGGAACTCAGTCTCGAGAGCAATAGAATAGAGTTGATAGTAGGGAACAGTTGCAATGTTGGATATGTGGCTAGGATCATCACAAGAAGGATTGCCCATTGTATCAAGGTGGTAGTTGTTAGGGTCCTATAATTTATAGGATCAATTGATGATTATCTGTTGATTTTCATATCATGAGATGTTGTAAATAATGGTTCATTACGCAAATTATTTTCAAAGTAAAGAAAAAATATATGAAAGAAAAATAAATATAAAAACAAAATGAAACATGGAATATAAAAAAAATGATATATGTGTGACAAAATAAAAGAAATAAAGAATATGGAAAAATAAAAATAGCCCTAATAAGTGAGCTAGCTAAAATTCCACTTTATTTCCAAAAATGTAAATTTTCATAAGGTTTGAAAACCTGAGTCATTATGTTTTAATGGTTTTTTATATGTATTTGATAACATAATGTGACAAACATATTTTGTCATTATGCGAATAAAAGTCATGCTAAAAATGATGGTCACGATCTATCCCTCTCAAATCAATGGCACCCAATGACTTCCGAACCCTTAACCTGAAATGATCATATGTTAAACTGAAGTAGAATTGATTAATGCCAATAGTGAACTGAATGTTAAACTTAAAGTGCTTTAACCGTTAGAACTATTTGAACGGAAAGACTTTACAATAGATGAGAAACATAAGCAAGATGTAAACAAAAGTGAAAAGTAGCAAAAACATAGTGATACCTGACGACAAGATTGATTATGGAGTTCGTCCCCGATGGACTATGTCTTTGGGTCCGCATTCAAGATGGGCAACCACTTTATTAGGATTGAATCCGAGGAGGTTGATTACACAGAAAATTAACCAAACTAATTGTGAATGCAGGCACTTCTGGTCACTGTCACAAGAAATATCTATGAACTAGATTTTCAATGCCTATCATGGTTCCCAATTTGGACTCTAGATGCTCCTATTACATTAAAAGTAAAACAGCCTATATCCTCTAGAATTTGCATACAAAACTCAAAACCACTCTCCCCTCTCTTCAAAGCACCAGTTTGGCTTTATAGCCCTCCAGATACACTCTAGCTCCTTCATGTTGAGTTTAGGAGTGAATAGGCTAAATTTAGGGTTCATATCCTTCAGTCTTATCATTGAATGACACCTAGTGATAGGTTTACATGGTGGTTTGTATTAAAATAACCCAAACTAAACTTAAAAAACCAAAATACCAAAGTTCATTTCTTTGACCCGTTGGCAGTCAGGTTCACTGCGCGGAGTTGCTTGACCACCCATGTGAATAGGTTGCAGTCTAGCCACAAAAGGCCATGGTGACCATTAGCCCCAGAAGTTCCCACCGACATGGTTCTCTAATTCCACATGTGACAACTACTTCTGGCAGTTATGGTGGATTCTCCATGTGGTCATATTAACAGTTTCCATAACCTCGATGGCTTACCATTCACATACCCCTGCGGTCCTGCTATGGTGAACCCTGTGGTTTCGAAGCTTTGGTAGCTTACTTGCCCTTGTTCACATTGTAGACTGTGGTCAATCTCCACTATGGTGTAGGTCAGTGGTTTAGGACTGTTATATATGTATATTGTAATTTTTTATAAATTTTTTGCAATGTTATATGGTTTTTAATGACCCGAGAGGGTTTTTAGGTTAGGTTTTTAATGCATTTTAATGCATAATGTAGTTTCTAGGTTTAGGTTAATGGGTTTAGGTCTTAGGTTTTTAAACATAGATTTATGTAAGGAATTTAGGCTAAGGTCAAAGTATTAGGGTTTAGGTGCAGGTATTTAGATCTTTAGATCTAAGAATAAACCCTTTTACAACAATTGTCACAATGTGACATACAACCACATGACCATACCTGAATCCTTTTCGATAACCAAAACCTTGGTGAAATGGATGATGAAGATGTCGACAACCAAACCCCAGCAAAACTGAAGACAAACACATGTCGACAACCAAGTGCAAAACCATATCCTTCAAATACCATGAAAACCATATCAACCACTGACATCATCAGAAAACCATAACATTACTGTTGAAGCTGAAGATATTGGATACTGAATGCTGATGAAGAATACTGGCAGAGCTGATAAAGTTCAAGTCCTCATCGACCAATGATCATTTGACGATCACTTCAATGTTGAACCACTGAAGTATCTACTCATGTTGGACTGACAAGATCCTCCTAGATCAATCCTCTCCAATTGAAATATTTTGGACCACAAAAGTTTGACTTAAACAAATAGTAGATGAGGGTAGAGCTCCTTCACTCTCCACCTTGTCTGGAAGATGTACCAATACATTCGATCAGTCACCTTAAGGTGATTACCTTGATGATGTTGATCATGGCATCCTCTAAATTTGTGACTTGTTCCATCCATTTGCAGTATGTACAACTTGCGAAGATGGTCAAACAACCTATTATGAACATGGAAATTAACTTCTTTCCATGAAGTACCATGAATTAGTGATTCATAAACATCTTTGAAAACAGTCTCTACAGGATATTGTTCAATACTATTGACATGTATTAAAAATCTATATTGTGGAATGACAGAGACAATCAACGAAATTTTTGACATCATACCAACTACTTCATTTGATATACTTTCCCGATTCTTGAGTACTGAGTGAACTTGCTACAACAAACTCATCAAACTGAAAACTACTAAAACTTAGTTTGATTTTGATAGTATTGAAATGTCAGATGATTTATTTGAATCATTGTTTCTTCATTCATTAAGTGATGTTTCCATTTATTAGCACTTTCCCTTGATGCATAGGTTTCCCTCAGATGTACTGGATACTTTGACACTGCTTTAGAAAAGGCTTTGACATTAAAACAAATAGGCTTCCTCTCCACATGAAATGAGGCTTCAAAACTATTTGAAACATGTAATGGTGACACAATACAAGAGAAGTATAACTCTGACTTTCCCCATTACTGACCTGCATCCCTACAATTGATAACTTCCAAACTTGGACTAAATTGATTCATTCTGACATTAGGAAGAGGAGCTTTGGACATCAATTGTAACTCAGGTTGTATTCCATGCTTATGAGTAAGATGTTTGGGTTCTTTAAATAGAACTAGAAAAGTTTCTACCTTCTTGACCAAACTATCTTTAAACTAAGACTTACTATCTTAACAAGTATCCCTTAGATCCGTATGTTGTTCGTTTACACACATGAAGACAAATCTCTTATTTGAACTTATTAATCGCTTCATTTGAGTAGAAACAGCTAAATTCGAGTTTTACCTTTATGTGCCCTAATAATAAATTCAACCCCATCTTTCTTAAGGTGATATTTATGATCTCTTCTATAAAATACTACATCACGATCATAAAGATAAGGACTTCCTAAGACAACTCCACATATGTCTATTAGAACCACATCATCAATGTAATTAGTTGTAATGGAAAATTTTAACTGACATTGCTTTGTGACTTTTATTTGAGTTGATTTATTTAGCCATCCTAATGGATAAGGTCTTGGATGATTCCATGTCTCCAAACCCAAGTTCTTAAATAAATATTCAAATATTAAATTTGCATGTGATCCACTATCAAACATTGTATCTATCTTTGTGTGCTTAGAATTTATCCTTATGTGAAATAGTTCAACTCTTTTATCCTCATTTGAGGATTTATGTTTGATGAAGATGCAATAGTCTTCGAACTTGAACCGGTGTCAGAAGTTTTACCTATTGAAACTATGGCAGTTATCCTCCTTTCATCACCTGAATTGGAGCCTAGATCTTATTGGATTGCTGCATTTACTTTATTTTCATCCTTATCCTTAAGGAACTTCTTTGGCTTAAGTTCAGGATGAAGTTTCCAACACCTAGATTCATCATGACCGACTTTGGCAATGAGAAAAAGTAGGTCTTTCCTTCTAAATTGTCACTAATTTCTTTCCCTTCGAATTGTTCTTCCTCTTGTTGTCATTGGAATCCTTGATTTCGAAATCTTTGGATGATTGTGGTGAAAACTTGAATGGTCTGCCACCTAATTCAATATGTATGGCTTGAACACACACTTCATCAAAATCATCAGGATTAAACATCAATAATGTATGCTGCAAATATGAATGTAAACTACCGACGTACTTTAATAAAGTTTCACATGTATCTAATGAAATACCAAGTGCAAATGGTTTCTTTCTGAACTCCTAAGTAAACTCCTGAACACTCTGCCCTTTATCTTGCCTCAAGTGCTACCAATTAATAACAGCTTGTTGCATGTATCTGAAAGGATAGAATTGTTTCCTAAGAGATTTTAAAAACTTAGACCATGAAGAGATGACTTTACCTTTCCACTTTGCATCTATTTTAGTTTTACTTTCCCACCAGATTAAATTTGTTCTCCCCATTCTAAGTGTAACTAACTGAATTTTTTTTTTTATCATCAGAAATGTTCTAAATACGACAATACACTTCTAACTGCTTAATCCAATTATTTAACTTTTCAAGATTCATTTCACCATCATAAATAGGTAACTCAAATTTTACATCAAGTTTCAAAAGAGATGTTTGCTTAGGTTTCTTTTTTGTTTCAGATTCTGAACTAGAAGAATAAAAAGAAGAAGATGATGATGGAGATGATGGAGGTGAAGGAGGTTTATCAGCCTTTCCTTTACCTTTGTCCTTCTTTGATGTCTTTGAAGAAGAAGCTACATCTCTCACCTTCTTATCTTTGTAAAGTTCTCCCAACATCTGCTGCATACTCAAGAATGCTTGTTGAAATTGTTCCTTGCTCATCTTAGTTTTTGGAGTTTCACCTGCATCAGATCATGTCATGGTCGACTTATGAGCGACTCTTCGCTTTCCAATCTCTGGATCAATCTCCTCGAGTGTTCCTTCTCCACATTACGACTTCGACCTGGTTAACGTTCACTAACAAAATTCTACAAATGCAACCTGATTTGATACGAAATTATATGATCTGAAATGATATATGTTAAACTGAAGTATAATTGATTAATGCCAATAGTGAACTGAATGTTAATTTAAAGTGCTCTAACCATGAGAACTGTTTGAAAGGAAATACTTTACGGTAGATGAGAAACATAAGCAAGATGTAAATAAAATTTAAAAGAAGCAAAAACATAGTGATACCAAACAACAAGATTGATTATGGAGTTCATCCCCGATGGACTGCGTCTCTGGGTCTGCTTTCAAGATGGGCGATCGCTTTATTAGGATTGAATATGAGGAGGTTGATTACACAGACAATTAACTAGACTGATTATGCATGCATGAATTTCTAGTCACTATCACAAGAAAGCTCTCTGAATTAGCTTTCCAATTCCTGTCACGGTTCCCAATTCGGACTTCAAATGCTCCTATTACACTGAAAACAAAATAGCCTATATCCTCCAGAATCTGCATAAAAAACTCAAAACCACTCTCCCCTCTCTTCAAAGCACTAGTGTGGCTTTATAGCCCTCCAGATACACTCTAACCCCTTCATGCTGAGTTTAGGAGTGAATAGGCTAAATTTAGGGTTCATATCCTTCGGTCTTATCATTGAATGACACCTAGTGGTAGGTTTACGTAGTGGTTTGTATTAAAATAGCCAAAAACTAAACCTAAACCAAAATACCAAAGTATAGTTCTTTGAACCATTAGCGATCAGGTTTACTGCACAAAGTTGGCTGACCACCCATGTGAATAGGTTGTGGTCTAGCCACAAAAGGCCAAGGTGACCATTAACCCTGGCGGTTTCAGCTACTTATGCGGTTATCTAACTCCGCATGTGACAACTGCTTCTGGCAGTTACAGTGGATTCTCCGTGCGGTCAGATTAATGGTTTCCATAACCCCTATGGCTTACCATTCATATGCCCACTGTTATGGTCTCGCTGTGGTGAACCCTGCAGTTTCAATGCCCTAACAGCTTACCTGCCTCTGTTCACATTGTAGACCGTGGTCGATCTCCACTGTGGTTTAGGCCAATAGTTTAGGACTATTATATGTGTATATTGTAATGTTTTATAAAGTTTTTGCAATGTTATATGGTTTGTAATGGCCCAAGAGGGTTTTTAGGTAAGGTTTTTAATGCATGATGTAGTTTCTAGGTTTAGGTTAATGGGTTTAGGTCTTAGGTTTTTAAACATAGATTTATCTAAAGACTTTAGGTTAATGTCAAATTATTAGGGTTTAGGTTTAGGTCTTTAAATATTTGGATCTAAGAACAAACCCTCTTACAACAACTGTCACGATGTGACATACAACCACATGATGACACCTGAATCCTTTTCAATAACCAAAACCCTGGCAGAACAGACAATGAAGATGTTGACAACAAAAACCCTGGCAAAACTGACGACAAACACATGTCGACAACTAGGTGCAAAACCATATCCTTCGAATACCATGAAAATCATATCAACCACTGACATCATCGGACAACCATAACATTACTGCCAAAGATGAAGATACTGGATACTTAATGTTGACGACGAATACTAGTGAAGCTAATAAATTTCAAGACCTCATTGAGTAATGATCATTTGATGATCACTTCGATGTTGAACCACTGAAGACTCCACTCATGCTTAACTGACAAGATCCTCCTGGATCACCCCCATTTTCCTGCTCCAATAGTTAATCCAAAGGGGAGGGGGGGTCCAAAAAGCAGATTATATCAATCTCACTTTATCAATGTGTCACTCCCCCATTGATGTCAAACCGCCCTCCACCTAAACCACTTACAACTCACCCCCCCTGAAATCCACGTTCCTCCTTCCCACCTAATAATAACTATCAACACCGATCCCTCCACTCCAATCCACTCCCGCCAAGTGTCATATCCCTTCCAACTTTGCTCTTGTTGTTGCCACATCCCTTTACTTATCATTTAGTTGTTAAGCATTTTTTTCGATATATAATCATTGCCAAATAAATTTATCTTCTCTGTTAAAAGGAAAAATTTCAAAGGCAAATGATATCACTCATAAAATAAAGAAAACCCTCATTTGGTTGGCCTTTCCTCTACTATTCCATGACATTGAATGACTGAAGTTGCTACACCAACCAATTATCAAGCCAAATAGTTTTCATTCGACCAACTTCCAAGTAATTATAGTTTTCCATTTCATTGATTTTCAACATGTCTTCAAAAGTTAAATTGAAAGCCACAATGGAAAACCCTATGCTTCCCCTTGTAATTGACCTAGATCACCAGCCCTTAGTGGATCAACAGTATCAAATATCTGAAACCAATTGTGAGTTCAATCTCTACAAACTCCACAATTGGTTAAAAAAAATTGTTGATCTCAGTGGCGAATTGAGTATGTGGGACTCTTTCCTACCTCAATTCATTTTTATGCAAACCCATCATTTTCCAAAATTTGTCTCATGGTGCCATTTTAGGTACATACCCATTCAAAGAGAAATTGTTTCCTAGAACAAAGACATTCTCTTCACAATTACCCCTAACTCCATATGCCAAATGCTTCAGATCCAAAATCTAGCCTCTCTGAATCCCTTTTCAGTAGATTCCCTCATGGAACTCTATAAAAATATGAATTTTCCCCATAGAGCCAAAGTTTTCGAGACATTTCTACCTGAGAGTGTCCAAATTCCAAAAACAAACCCTCCTAATCCATGCTCAATTTTTCAAATGAAAAAACAAGTCATTTATATAGTTTCTTGTTTACTAGGCTATCAAACCAATCAATCGATTGATGAAGCCATTATAGGTTTTCTATCAATGTTCTCAACATGAGAAAAGCCTTCAGTCATTTTCATTATAGTGAATTATTAGTAGAGGTCATCCATGAACAATTCCTCAAGTTTTCTACAAAAGGAGTCTTCAAGCATGCTTCAATTTTATTTTACTTGTTCTTATTCCATCAAGCAGATAGATTCCAATTTCCACTACAGAAACTGGATGAATAGGGAAATGCATGGTCTATGATTCATTGGACTTCCTGAGTAAGAAAACATACCAATGAATTCACATCCAGTGATTATGTGGACCAATTTTTGTAAAGAGTTTCTTTCCTACTTAATAGTGATGTTGAACCTAGAATTGGACCTAAGATTAAGAGAATTCTACATCTCAGTGACCAAAAAAAGACAGGGGACTGGTACCTGTATCAAAATTACACTGATATTAGAGTGTATGGATGCAAATTAGCTCCATATAGATTGCCTAAATTTGTTCCTATAAGAATTCTTTCATTAGAGTATATTAGACAAATGATAAATATGGATGAGCTGCACTTTGTGACAACCAAAAATAAATCTCAGTTCAAAATCAAAACACAGGTTGTGCCTTTCATTTGTACTGCCAGGATAGTAGCAAAAGAAGCAGATATTATCCTCAAACAAATGAAATTTAAACTCAGTTTCACTTGGTCATATGATTCTTTAGGAATAATCTCAAAGTTGAGAGTAGAGAAGAAAACTACTCCTTACACTCATACTCCCAGACTTGAAAATGAGAATTATATCAATCAAGATCAATCGCAAGAAAATACATTACAGGAGGTAGAAGAATAGATACTTTCTTCTACGACATCACATATTCTAGTGCCACAGGAAAAGCAAGATAAAATAAAAGGGAGGATGTTCCCCTTTAGGTTCATAAATTCAGGGGAAAGAATTCCAAATATACAAAAAGAGGTAGAAAACCAATCCAGCAGAAGAGTCTTTGCAAGAAGAAAATGTACAGTCTACAATAGTCTTGATAGGTCCTTATACTTCTACTTTCCATTGAAATTAAGACATTTTCATAGGGTCACCATTATCTTCAACTTCTCAAGAACCACTAGAAGCATCTCAATCAGGAGAATTGGTCCATGATCAAGATGAACCAAGTATATTTGTAACGTATAAGGAAATAAAAAAGAAGAATGAAATTCTAAAAGCAACAACCTATTCTCAGTTCTGGAAAAAAACAACTTCATCACAACACAAACTTCTCTCTACTTTTGATACTGAGAAAGGAAAAATGAAGATAGATTTCCTTGAAGCTAAAGTTCCTTTTCCTAAAACTATAGATGACTACAAAAAGTCTATCTTTTCTTTTAACATTGATCAAATCCATCCTATTGATCAGATGTATTTTCATAAACAAATAGGTGAAATGTTGTATTCTACCCTGACAAACTTAGCAATGAAAACATGCAGACTTTAAGCTTCAATCAACAATATTCAGTCTCAATTAAAATTAGAAAAAATATCTTCTTTAGCTAAAGACGCTAATATAAAGTCTTTAGAGGATTTAGTGATTAAACTAGAAAATGATCCCGGTAATGTAAAAGTTGTTGAGGAGATCATTAAGAGAAAAAATGTTGACATTTCAGCCCTAAAGAACCAGCTCAAACTTCCATCTACTCAAGATCCACAAACAAAGGAAGTTTGTCAACTAGAAAAGGAGAAAAAAGATAAGTTCAAAATTATTATTGAACATAATGGATAGATTAAAGAAATGGAGATTGAAATAGAAAAATTGCTAAAAGAGAAAGAACAGTCAACTGAATTAGCAGTCATTCCTCTCACAACCATTCCAATTATAGGTACATCAACAATAGGGGTTTCTACTTTAGCAAATACTACAGTAAGGACACAGTCTACAGATACATCAGGAGAATTAATTAGAGCTATGGAAGACTTGTCTATCAGAGGGTAAGAGATTGAAAAATGAAAGATCAACTTAATAATCTCCAAGAGAAAAAATTAAAAATCGATAATGTGTATTTTTCAAAGCTTCAAAAAACTCACAGATTAACTCAGAGAATTGAACTTTTAGAGAATGAAGTTGCCATGGCACAGAAAATTGCACAAGCAAAGGAAAACATCGGGTAGACATTAATGAAGCTATGATTGATATTTGGCCTTCCATTGAAATTATTTTCAAGAAGGAAGAATTATTGTAGAAATCAAAAGACGTCATAGAAGATATAAAGGAAATTTTGGGTCAGAAACCAGGTGAAGCTACTGCCTTAATAAGAATTATGAGTTCACGGACAAAAGAAGAATTAGAAGAATATGAGATTGCAGACAGAACTGAGATAATTCTTGAGGTAAGAAGAGTTCTTAAATGTCATAACTTGGAGGCTAGCATTCAAAAATTCCACATAAAGTTAACTATACTACATCAAAAGGGTCTTCCATGTTTAAAGGGAATATGAGATAAATTAGTTCAGCTAAATGATTATCAGCAAAAAGTTTTATTCTATAGCAAGAAATAATCCAAATCTTCCACTGTAAAGGGAACCATTACAGGGAAATATTTCATGGAAGGTTTGAAGTTCCACTTACTTATCAAACATGAAATAAAAAATTTGTTTATATTCAATCCCACGTTCCAGAAACATACCGAGGTAGATGAAACCTATAGAAAGTTAATCGAATTATCTAACCTAGATGAAGTCAGATGGGATAAACTATGTCAACTTCTTGAGTAAACATGTATTCATCTTCAACAGTATCCTTTTCAATCCGAGTCATCACCAGAATATTGGAACTCAGTACGAGAGAGCTTTAATAGTTTAATTTTCATATATTCTTGTACTATTTTTGTAAACATTTTTTTAGGATATTTTGTTGAAAGATATTGATATTTAAAATCAATATATTTTGATGAAAATTGTATAAATACTTCATATATCGAAGTACAAAGGGTTGGAACCTATATGAAGAAAGCAGATCTTTGATGTAAAATTGTCCATGTATTTAAGTGATTAATTTCATTAATACAGAAAGTTTGTTCTAGGATTCTTGTGTCAGGCAATTGGTGATGTTTTCCTCTCATGTGAAATTGTTATTTTCCTAGTTTTTCATATGTTTTTCTATCTCTATTGTTTAAAGAAGATTAAGGGATGAATGTGTTTGAATACGCTTTGCTCTGGCTTATAAACAATATTTATATTTTCACTATGAAATTAAGAATAGAATTCATCCTAGTGTGCTATATATTTAATTAAATCTAAATCTTTTCATCCCATTCACTCAATAAATTCTCTAAAGATCCAAAAGCTTTCCTACCTTGTCGTGTTACATTTGTTCTGTCATTCTTGTATTTGATCACCTTAACACTTATGAATCCATTACCCAATGGACTTTCCTTGCAATTTCAACCAAATATTTGAAAAAACCAAACTCAGAACTCAATAACTAGCCTAATATCTCAAACCAAAAAATCTAAATCCCACAGAGAGATCCTTCTCTAAAGCTAGAAGGGCCAGATCCCAACTTTGCAAGCAGTTTTGTGGTTACCTCTGGGTTTCTCTTACAAACTTGGGAAATTGTGGAGTGATAAAATTTTGGCGACCATATTGGGGATATCGAGCAAATCTAATATAAATTGAATTTTTTTTCCCTGGTAAAAATTTATTTCAAAGCTTAAAGTTATTTCAAGTGTGTGGTTGTGAAATAGATGTTATTAAGGTTGTTTTCCACCTAAATTTCATACATATTTCTATCTGTAAATAATCTATTATAGATTTGGCTCCTAGAAATATATACACTAGAGCTCATCCAAATCCTAGACCACTAGAAATTGTAGGTAATTCTGAAAAACCTATCAAAAAGAAGAGTTTTGTTGTGATCCAAGAAAGTAATAATCCACTTCCCAGAGTTAATTCTCTCCCTTAAAGTTTTGTAACTGTAGAGGATATTGAATTTGATTTACCTTTTAATCATAGCCCTTTTCATACCATGTCAGACATCTTTGTACCTGAGACAGTTTTTTATGAAAGTATTTTGAAACCTTATATCTCAAAGCATCAACCTGTTAATCCAGACTCTGATGAAGATGTTATAAAATAGTTTAATAACATTGAAGTTTTGGTGACCGAATCAGATCAGGTTGTACATAAAAAATTTATTCATCAATCATCTAAATATTCATCTTCTTCTTCTTCTGCCCCATCATCAATGCCACTAGTGATTCTCACTATTACTACTTCCCCTCCAGTAATTCCCTCGATCACCACTATACCCATTTCATCTACTATCATTACCACCACTACACCAACACAGCAAAGTATAATCCCACCCCCTTTAATACCTCCCATGTCCACATATATTGTAGTTTCATCTTCTTCCCATTCTCGTTTACCTATCATTGAAGCTCGTTATTCCCCCCTGGTCTTACCTGGACAACTTAATGCCATGCCACAAAATTATCATAGTTGAATACCTCAATTTGATGGCACAAAGCCAATCACAACTCAACAACATATAAATAGGATGAATCATTATTTAGATTTGCAAGAAATTGATGAAGCTGTTGTGAAGATGAGACTATTTTCCCAAAGTCTAACATGAGAAGTTAAGAAATGGCTTAAGACATTGCAAGCTGCCTCTATGCCAGATATCACACAATTTCACCAAAATTTCCTCACAAGATGGGAAGTAAAGAAGAATCCTCTCCAAATCTTGGTTGAATATGAGAGTAAAAAGAGAGCCCCTAGTGAACTAGTCCAAGATTGTTGCACTAGATTCAATAACATTTACAATTTTATCCCATCTTCAATACAACCCCCACCAGGAATATCTCTGATCAAATTTCTAGATGTTTTTGATCCAAACATGTCTTACCAACTGAGGGAGAGAAATCCTACTACCCTTGAGGAAATGCATAGGAATGCAGTCAATGTGGAAGCAAATTTGTTGGCAAAGAGAGATAGGTTAATCAATAAGAGGAGAGTCACTATTGAAAAAGAACGTGCTTCTTCTTCATCAGATGATAAGTTGGATACCTTAGTTAAAACCATGGAAAGAATGATGGAAAGGATAATTTTATCTAACAGGGCTCCTCCAAGGGAAACTCAAGTTGGCCCTCTAATTAGAAATTCTAATTTTAGGAGAAACTCGCCTCAAATCAAACAAAGAAAACAAATAGGCCAAACTGATCAACAAAAAATTATACCTCCTTTCCAAGAGAATTATGCAGATGAAGAAACTAAGTTAGTAGAGGATCTTGAAGAAAATCAAATAAACTTGTTTGGGGAAAGTGAAATCGACCAGCTTTTCTTAACTAAGGAGGAGAAATATAGGTTCATGCTATCATAACCAGAGGTCCTCCCTTCATATTTATATGATTATAAACAAGGATACCAAAATGCTATCATGTAGGTGCACACACATTACAATTTGAGGAGTAAGAATCTTGTTGAAACTCCTCCCAACAAAATTCAGAGTGGCATCTGTTCTACCAGCCAGCCAAATGATGATTCTCAAAAGAAGACTTCTAAAACATGGGATGTAAATATCAAAGAAATAGACAAAACTCAGACATCTTTTAGTATTGAAAATGAATTGGCCAAGGTAAAAAATTATATTCATCTGAAGGAATTGATTAGCAAGAATGCATATAGATCTCAAGTCATGAATGCTCCAAAGATCGGGGAAGGAACAGACACAGTTAACTTAACTAATGACCATCCTGAGTTATTGTTGGACCTGAAGTTGAAGGAAAGTCTCAAGATGGTAGTGTACCACATTTCTATATTGGTTTGAACATTCATGATAATATTCTACACAATGTTATGCTTGATTCTGGTGCTTCGCACAATCTTATGCCTAGAGCCATCATGGAAAAGCTAGGATTAGACATAACAAGACCCTACAAAGATTTATATTCTTTTGATTTGAGCAAAGTAAGATGCTTACGTCCCATCAAGGATTTATGTGTTTCTCTAGCCCAATTACCATAAGAGTGTGGTAATGGATATTGTAGTGCCAGACATACCTCCCAAGTATGGAATGTTGCTATCAAGATCATGGGGAGAACAGTTACAGGGTACTTTGTATATGGACATGACCTATGCTATCATTACTATTTTTGGTCAATAGAGAAGGTTATATAAGGAAACATTAATGAAATATATGGTTAGCAACCAAGACAAACCAAATAATTACCCCCTGTATTTTGTGCATTCATATATAGACTCCTTTATTTTGTATAATGACAAATGTGTAGAGGAGGAAGTGTCACACTTGGAAGGTGAATTGAGCAAGACAAAGCAGATAAAATTAGATGTCAAGAAACAAGTTGAAGAGGGTGAAGCCCTTTGGAACATGGATTTTGATGGGTTTGTGAGTAAGGAAGGAGCAGGGGTAGGTGTTTGGATCTCAAACTCACAACCAGGTATAGCAAAGGGACATTCTTACAAGCTTAATTTCCAATGTACAAATAATATAGTTGAATATGAAGCACTGATTTTAGGACTACAAATTTTGAAGAGGTTGGGAGATAAAAGGATTTATGTACATGGGTATTTTGAATTCATCATTAGCAAAATTAAAGATGAGGACTCAGCTAAACACCCTAGACTAAGGGCCTATAGAAATGCAGTCTTAGATTTTCTGCAATGTTTTCCTGACTATCAGTTGTCTCTTATTCCTATAGGGAAAAATATCTTAGCTGATGTTTTGCCTACTTCATCCATTACTTGTAATATTCCATTCCATCCCAATAAAAAATATGAGGTTGAAGTGAAACATAGGCCAGCTATCCTAGATAATCTAAAATATTGGTAGGTTTTTGGTGGTGATAAGTAGGTAGATAATTTTTTACAGTTAAAAGAAGAGTTTGAGAATGTACATATTGATGCAGATAATGATGTAGATGAGAATATAAATGAAATAGTTTTAAATGAGACTAATGATAATACAGAGGGACTTGAGGCTCTACAATTGAAAGACAATGTGTTACCAAGAGGATTGATGCCATTAGAAGAGCTATTTGATTTTAACGATGTAGCTAAAAATCCAAAAATAGAACCAGTAGGAACTGAGGTTGAGGATTGCAATATAGGTACCGAGGAAAGTCCTAAGATTGTAAAGTTGTCCAAGTCCTTGCCTCCGAAAGAAAAACATAAGTACATTGATCTATTAAAATAATTTTCTGATGTGTTTGCTTGGAGCTATGAAGATCTAAAAGCATATGATACCAATATCATACAAGATACCATTCCCATTAGGGAAGAACAAAAAACCTTCAAGCAGAAATTAAGGAGGGTAAATCCAGTGATGTTACATTTGATAGAAAAGGAAGTTAAAAAACTCTTTGGTGCAATAATCATTGTACCCTTAAAATTTTGAAAATGGGTATATAATCTAGCGCCAACAAGAAAAAAAGACAAGAGAAATAAGGCTCTATGTGGATTTCAGGAATTTGAAAAAAGTTTCTCTCAAGGACAAATACCTTTTACCTAAAATGGATCATACCTTACAAAAATTAGTTGGTTCCAGTAGAATTTATTTGTTGGATGGTTTCTCAGGATACAACCAAATTATGGTACATCCCGATGATCAGCATAAAACAACTTTCACCACACCTTGGGGGACCTTTATGTATTTAAAAATGCCCTTTGGCGTTATGAATGTAGGGGCCACTTTCGAGAGAGTGATGGATATTTCATTCGCTGATGAGAAGGATAGGTTCATTGTAATTTACCTAGATGACATTACTGTGTTTTCCAAAATAGATGAAGATCACCTGATACACTTGAGGAAGGTTTTTTGAAAATTGTAGGAAATATGGTATTTCCTTGAACACAAAAAAATATCTTTTTGGTTCATAGGAAGGAAGGCTAATTGGTCATATTATTTCAAAATAAGGCATCATAATAGACCCCAACAGAGTTGAAGTCATAATGAAGATTGATCCTCCCAGGAACAAAAAAGAAATTTAGTCTTTCATTGATAGGTTAAATTTCTTGAGAAGATTTATTCCAAACCTGGCCGAGATCTTGAGAGAAATCACAAACATGCTAAAGAAATATACTGAGATAAAATGGAATAGTGAGGCTAAAAAATATTTTAGTGATGTAAAGGTAGCTCTAACAATTGCTCCTGTTTTAATTAGCCCTGATTTTACTAAATATTTCATGATTTTTTCTTTTGCATCTAAACACACCAATAAAGCAATTCTGTTGCAAAACAATAGTGAGGGACATGAACAACTTATAGCTTTCTTCAGTAGAGCTTTAAGAGATGCCTCCTTAAAGTAAAGAACCATGGAAAAAGAAGCCTTTGCTTTAGTAAAGGCACTAAAACACTTTAGAGTGTACACTCTACATTCCCATATAATTACATTTGTTCCAAGTGCTATAATGAAATATATCCTCACTCATACTAATCCACATGGGAAAAGAGGAAAAAGGATTGAAATAATTTTAGAATATGACATTAAGGTAAGACCTACTAAGCTCATCAAAGGTCAGGGAAATCGTTGAGTCAAATTTCCATGCATTAGAAATATATTTTATAGTTGCACTTGATGAACAAGAAGAGTTGGCAACTCCACAGGTGTCAAAAACATTTGCTACCTCTCCTTGGTATGCAGATATTATCTTTGTTTTAAAAAAATTTACAAGCTCCTCCTGGTTTAACAAAGACAAAAGCTAGATTTCTTAAGTTAAAGGCTATGACATTATGCATTTTAGATCAAAATGTGTATTGGAAGGATGCTGAGGGTATTTTGTTGAATTGTTTATTGAAGGATGAAGCAGACAAGGTCATGGAATAATTTCATCAAAGGGACTATGGAGGAAATTTATATCGGAAGGCCACAACCAAAAAAATCTTGAGGGTTGGTTTTTATTGGCCTACCTTGTTTGCAGGTGTTCATAAGAGAGTTTCAACATGCCATCAATGCCAAATCTTTGGAGGAAGAGAAATTTTTTTCCCTTACATTTAAAGCCCATTTCAGTTGAGGTTCCTTTTCAACAATGGGGTCTATATTTTATTGGAGAAATCCATACAAGCTCTTAAACTCAACATAAATGAATTTCGACAACCACTGACTACTTCACCAAGTGGATTGAGGCCATTCCAACCAAATAGGCTACAAACACTATAAGGATTCATTTTTTTAGAAGGTAATGTTCTTTCCAGATTTGGATGTCCACATAAAATCATTACTGACAATGTTGTTGGTTTCAAATCAAAGAGAATGATTGATTTTTTACACAACTATCACATAAAGTCAAGACACTCTATTGCTTATTATCCACAAGGGAATTGGTTAGCCGAGTATTCTAATAAGAGTTTAGTCAACATTATAAAGAAAATATTACAGGAAAATAAAAATCCTGGCACAAGAAGTTGGTTAATGCTCAGTTGACTAATAGAATTAGCACTAAGAAATCTATTGGAATGTCTCCTTTCCAATTATTATATGGAGTGGATGCATTGTTCCCTGCTTCCCTAGGAATCCTTGTGCTAACATTATTGCAGGAATCACAAGTGGAGCCAAATGATGTACTAAGAAGGATAAAGAAAAAAATATAGTTGTAACAAACTAGGGAGGACGTCTACAACAAAACTCACATAATTCAAGATAAAATCAAGAAGATCCATGACAGAGGGACCAAAGAAAATGGCTTCAAACTAAATGATCTTATGTTAATATGGGACCTAAGGAATGAAGAGAAAGGTAAGCATTGAAAATTTGATAGTCTATGGAAAGGACCCTATGATCTAGGTGGATCTCAAGATACTAGGGGAATGAAAAGGGCTCAAAAATCAAAATGGTAGAAAGGGACAATTTTTGGCATCATATCAAAGTGCTTGTTGCCCTAATTCCAATGGTGTGAATGACACTCCAATCCAAGTCCGGATGAAGGAGATAGGCTCAAACAAAGTTCAATGTTGACTTGCCTAGGTGGCAGGCTTAACGAAGGAGAAATTTTGCCAAAACCTAGCTCTCGGATTCCGAGCACCTAGGCTAGAATTCTAGGCAAAAATGTAGCCTCATTAAAAGTGATCCTTTGGTCCAAGGTTGGTTAAATTAAAAACGACCTAGTGGATATATTAAAAAAAAAAAAAAAATTATTAATAGGCCAACGAGCCACCGCCCCCACTGGCCTTGCAACCTTACCACCACATAAATATTTTGTTTTAAGTTTGGGGTGGCACGATTGGCATGCACCACCGGCCAACCCACAAACTATGGTTTACAACCATATATTAACTGCATTACATTTTGGGGTATGGTTAGAACGACACACCACATATTAAACAAACCACACCACTTAACCGTTGACGCCATACAACACCACCATCTGTTACGAGCTCATCATATATACAAACCATATATATATTGCCTAACATAGTTACCACCATAACCAAGTTTGAAGTGGTGCAGGATATGGGTAGGCGGCCATGTATGTGGTCCTGCCCCCAACCACCAACCCATCAATCAATGCAAATCCGAATTTTAGAAAAGAAGTATGTGGGGATGGGTGCGAGCCGCCAAAACATCGGGACCACTACCTGAAAAAGTTAATTATACTATATATATATATATATATATATATATATATTATATAATTATAAATATATATAATATATATATATATATAATATATAATATATATAGATATTATATATATATATATATATATATATATATATATATATAATATATATATATATAGATAGATAGATATATTGGTGTATTTTAAACTATGAAATTTGGGTTAAAACAAATATATGTTATATATGGAGGGGTGGGGTTTGACCACCCAACCCCCCCATCCTAATATTAACATTTCACCAACAAACCATAACTCCTTTCATGAAGAGTCTGCCCACCAGTTTATAAAAATCATTCTTTTTGCCAAACTGCCCAAGAGAGAGCGAGTCGGGCACGGAAAACAAGACAGAGAGAGTGGAACCTTGAGCAACCAGAGAACAGTGGTGGAACCATGCTTGGCTGAAATTTTGTAGGAGGGTGATTTTTTTCCAGACTCAGAATTGGGCAAATTTTATATCGATTTTACACCTCTCGATGACGGAAATTCAATGGCTGTGTCAGATTCTGCAGTAGAGCTCTCCAATTTGTAGCAAATTTCCAGTGTGGAGGTATAAAGCTCCATTTTTGTAACTGATGAATGTAATTTATTTCTGATGTCGTTTTAATGAATAAAGTCCTCCCCATTGATCGAGCAGGGCCTAGAGACGCAGTCTAAGAGGGATGAACTCCGTTATCAAGCTTCTTGTGTTCTTTTCATGCTTATGTGTTTCTTCTCCTTCTTCTCACATGTGCACATTTAATTCTCTTTGGTTAAGCTACAAATTGTTTATCTAATTATTTAATGCATCTATAAACAAAAGATAACCTAGATCAAGTGGTATCAGAGCAGGTGTTTTTAGATGTGAATTGCATGTTTGTATGCTAAAAAGAAACAGGCTTCGAAGAGGCGAAGGAGAATTATAGTCTTTCGACCCTAAGGTAGGGTGTGCACATTGAAGGAGAAACATGGCGGATGAAGAGGCTCGGTATGAGGAGGAGCTCAATTTCTGCAAGAACTTCTGTACAATGAAAAAAAGACTTGGTCAGTTACTTGTAAGACTGGAAAAAGTGGAAGGGAAGAATCCAGAAGAACAAGGTTTCGTACATGGAGGCAATGGAGGAGATTCCCCTCCTTCTCCTTCCACGAGTAAAAGTTCTTCTTCCTCTCATCATCATAATAATCAAAATTCAAAAGATGCATCTAAGAAACCTTTATTTAAATTAGATGTTAAATTTGATCTTCCCATGTTTAATGGTGAAAGTAATGCAGAAAATCTTAATAAATGGATTAGGAAAATTGAGATCTACTGCAGGATTCAGTAGATCGTGGAGGATGAGGCAAAGATTCAATTGGCCTCTCTGTGCCTGAGCAACACCACTCTCATATGGTGGGAGAGAAAAGTGTAAAGAAGTAAGAATGTGGGTAATCTTTATTCCTCATGGCCTAATTTCATTTATGCATTAAAGGAACAATTCTATCCATTGGGTTACATGAAAAAAGCATTAATGAATTGGCAGTATTTAAGGCAAGGCAAAGTTCAGGATGTTCAGAGTTTTACAGAGGAGTTTAGAAAGAAATCACTTAATTTGGGTATTGCACTTGATACACCTGAAATAGTAACTAAGTACATTGGATTGTTACATAGTTACATTAGGCATTCATTATTTTTATTTGAACCAACCACCATTGACTTGGCCAGTGTAAAGGCCATTCATATTGAGAACAGGGGCAAAAATGAAAGAGATGATCTTTCGAAGAAACCACCTTTCAAACCTCCCAATGGAAAACCTAAAGCAAAATGGAAAGGAAAGGAGAAGAAGACAGCATCATCCAAGAAAGAAGAAGGAGAAAGTCCTTATTGCAGTCACTGCAAAAAGGAAGGTCATGACAATGATCACTGTTGGAAAATGCATCCAGAAAAGTGACCAAAGAAGTTTGGAGGAAAAGGAAAACAGAAGACAGTGGCAGTTGTGCAGCAAGACCTTTGTTCTGACTCTGGAGATGAAGCATTGATCACAACAGCAGGAATAAAAGGTACTCTTACACCTCATGTTAATTCACATGAAGGCACAAGTTCAGTAAATGAGTCCCTTCCTAATGAATGAAAGAGAATTGAGTCATTTCATATTAGAGTTGTGGTAAATCATACTAAAGTGGAAACTCTATTTGATACTAGATCCCAAGAAAACTTAATTTTAGAATCCTTGGTAAATAAAGTTGGCTTAGAAACCAAACGACATCCAAAACCTTACCCACTTGGATGGATACATGACAAATCAAAATTGAATGTAACTAAACAGTGTAAAGTGAAATTTGTGATTGCTTCTAAGCTAGTGGATGAAGTATAACTTGATGTAATACCATTGGATATCTATGGCATGGTGTTAGGGAGTCCATACTTATATGATAGGAAAGAAATATTCTTTCGTCATGAAAACAAATACAAAATCATAAAATATGGGGTAGATTATATTGTAAGGGCTCATCAGAATAAAATCAATGTTAGCCTTGTAAGTGCAAGACAAAGGAAGAGGTTGGTGAACTCTAGTAAGGGTTGCATTCTTATGGTTGTAAGGGGAAAAGATGCAGAATTAGCCAATGCTTTCCAGGGTTGTGATCATGAACATAAAAAGAAATTATATGAATTAATTTCTAACTATGATGAGATGTTTCAGGAACCAAAGGGATTAGCTCCGAAGAGGGAAATCCAACATGAGATCCATTTGTAGCATGACGCTCCTTTACCAAATATTGGCATGTATAGGATGTCGACCATTGAGATGGAGGAAATCAAAAAGCAAGTGCAAGAATTGCTGGATCAAGGGGTCATCAGGCCGAGCACATCTCCATGTGGCTCACCACTTGTCTTAGTGCCAAAGAAAGATGGCACATGGAGGATGTGCATTGATTACCGAGCGCTAAACAAAATCACGGTGAAAAATTGCTACCCTCTTCCACGCATAGATTACTTATTAGATCAATTAAAGAATGCTATCTATTTCACCAAATTGGATTTGCATAGGGGTTATCACCAGGCTCGAATTGTAGAGCAGGATGTGTGGAAAACCACCTTCAAAACCAAGCAGTATTGTTTGAGTGGATGGTGATGCCATTCGGAATTTGCAATGCTCCAGACACATTCATGAGGGTCATGAATGACCTCTTTAGGCCTTTTATTGATGATTTTGTTCTTGTATATTTGGAAGATATTCTTGTCTTTAGTAAAATTTGGAATGAACATGTGTGCCATGTAAAGAAAGTGCTTGATGTATTGAAAAAAGAGAAACTCTATGTAAGTTGTCAAAGTGTGAGTTCGGGAAAACCTCTTTGGTTTACCTAGGTCATATTGTTGGTCATGGTCAGTTAAAAATTAATCCTTCAGAAGTCAAAGCAATTGTAAAGTGGCCTAAGCCTACTAGTGTAACAGAGGTCTGTAGATTTTTAGGTGTAGTCCAGTATTGGAGAAGATCTATCTCCAATTTTTCTATTATTGCAGCACCTTTGCACGCATTGACAAGTGTGAAACAGTTCTTCCAATGGGGAGGAAAGTAGCAGAAGTCCTTTGAAACCTTGAAGGAAAATATAAGCACCGCACCAGTCCTAGCCTTACTAGATCTCCAATAGCCATTTGATACCAAGACCAATGCCAACAGATATGCCATGGGAGTTGTCCTGATGCAAGAAAGAAGCCGACATGTTACCATTCTGAGAAGTTCTCTCAGGCTGTGATAAACTATCCCACTTATGACTAGGAGCTTTATCCCTTGGCTCAAAGTGTGAAAAAGTGGAAACACTACCTGATCGGCAAGGAGACCATCATCCATATAGAGCATCAACCCTTGTAGTACCTTTAGTCACAGACCAAGTTGCCGCAATCTCGTCATTTCAGGTGGATGGATTTTCTTCAACAGTTTCATCTGGTAATAAAGTATAAGAAGGGCACTAGAAATAAAGTGGCCGACATGCTATCTTGCCCTCCTATTTCTGCTTCTATTATTTTGCATAATGCTTCTTTTCCTTTTGAAATTTATGTTGAACAATATGCTAACGATGATGACCTTAAGGAGGTTTATGCAAAACTAACCCATGGTTCACAGCTGGACAACTATCACTTGCAAGGGAAATTGTTGTATCACCTTGGTAAATTGTGTATTCCCACAGGAGAAAGAGTGCATGTAATTCGAGAGGCCCACACCTCTCTTGTATCTAGACAGTTTGGTGTCGAGAAGACTTTAAGTCATGTACAAAGATTTTGCTTTTGGCCTCATATGAAAAATATTATGACTCACTATGTAAAGGGTTGTGTGATGTGTTATGTTTCAAAGCCCTCTAATAGAAAATTTGGGCTTTACACACCACTCCCTATTTCGAGTTGTCCATGGGAAAGTGTGTTAATGGACTTTATAGGAGGTCTACCTTTGTCTAGGAAGGGTCACGACTATTTGTATGTCGTCATTGACCATTTTAGAAAAATATGTATTCTTATGCCTTGTAAAAGTTAGATTACTGCAGAGCAGACTACTTCTCTTTTCTTTTAGTATGCTTGGGTCCACTTTGGATTACCCACATCAATTGTTTCAGATCGAGACTCTCACTTCCTTGGGGAGTTCTAGACCAACTTGTGGAGGATGATGGACACCAAACTGAAAAGAAGCATCGCATTTCACCCGCAGACTGATAGGTAGATAGAGGTTGTTAACTGTATCGTGGTACACCTATTACGAGGCTATTCTGGGAAACATCCCAATTTGTGGGATGAACATCTCCCCTATATACAACATTCCTACAATCGAGCAGTGCATTCATTGACGCAACGTTCACCATTCGAGACATGCTTTGGTTACCTGCCAAAGGACCCTTTAAACATGGTCTTTTGAAGGGAGGATGGCTCCAGTGGATGTAATGATAAAGACAAAGCTCAGTAGTTCATTCAGTGAATCCAAATGATTCACCAAGTAGTGCAAGAACAGTTGGAAAAGAGTCAAGCCCGTTACAAGGCTCGACATGATAAACACCAAGTTGACCATCAATTGCAAGTGGGCGACAAGGTGTGGTTCCACATCAGCAAAGACAAGATGAAGGGAGAAGGAAAGAAGTTGTGTCCAATCTGGTTTGGAGCATTCACCATATTGGAGAAGATTGGGAACAATGCATTTCGTCTTGACTTGCCAACATACATGCATATGTACTCTGTCGTGAACGTGGAGAACTTAAAGTTGTATGTGCCACCATTTATTATGGACACCGAAGAAGTGGGCACCATTTTGACAGTTGATGATTTTGCACCAGAATATCTCAATGAGTTACCTAAAGACGTCATCCTCGACAGAAGAACTAGGACTTCACGATGAGGAGACGTGGAATATCTTCGAGTTGGTTTCAAGGGGAAACATCCCCGCAAAGCAAAATGGCTGGAGAAAGAGAAGGTGAGGGAATAATTCCCTCAGTTTCCAATTGACTGATAAAGATTTTTGCGATCCAAAAGCTCCTTAATGGGGAGGATTGATGCAGGTGGATCTCAAGATACCAGGGGAATGAAAAAGGCTCAAAATTCAAAATGGCAGAAAGGGAAAATTTTTGTCAACAAATCAAAGTGATCGTTTCCCTGATTCCAACAGTGTGAATGACACTCCAATCCGAGTCCAGATGAAGGAGATAGGCTCAGTCAAAGTTAAAGGTTAACTTGCCCAGGTGGCAGGCTTAACGAAGGAGAAATTTTGCCAGAACCTGGCTCTTGGATTTCGGCCACCTTGGCCAAAATTATGGGAAAAAATGCGGTCTCGTTAAAATCACTCCTTCAATCCAAGGTTGGTTAAATTCAAAATAAAATAAAAATATTAATACACTGATGGGCCACCACCCCCGCTGGCCTTACAACCTTACCACCATACAAATATTTTGTTTTAAGTTTGGGGTGGCACGGTCGGCATGCACCACCGGGTAACCCACAAACTATTGTTTACAACCATATATTAACTGCATTACATTTTGTGGTATGGCTAGAACAACACACCACATATTAAAAAAACCAAACCACTTAACCGTCGGCGCCATATAGGTGTTGATCGCCATCTGTTATGGGCTCATCATATATACAAACCATATATATATCGCCCAACACAATTACTACTATAACCAAGTTTGAAGTGGGCATGGGATATGGGTAGGCGGCCACGTATGTGGTCCCGCCACCCAACCACCAACCCATCAATCAATGCGGATCCGAATTTTAGAAAAGATGTGGGGATTAATGTGGACCACCAAAATGGCGGGCCCGCGACTTGAAAAAGTTTATATATCTAT